>JANHGL010022164.1:31939-51162 GCA_024611195.1 Ceyx melanurus
CCCTTGCCGTCAAGCAGCTTTCCAGCCACTACTCCCCAAGCCTGGAGCATTGCTGGGGGTTGTTGGGACCAAAGTGCAAGACCCGACACTCGGCTTTGTTAAACCTCATACAATTGACCTCAGCCCATCACTGTCCAGATCCTGCTGCAGAGCCTTCCTACCCTCAAGTAGATCCACACTTGTGCTTCATTTTGTGTCATCTGCAAATTTACTGAGGGTATATTCGATTCCCTTATCCAGGTCATTGATGAAGATATTATACAAGACAGGCCCCAAAACTGAGCCCTGAGGGACACCACTTGTGACTGGTCACCCACTGGATTTTACTCCGTTCACCACCACCCTCTGGGCTCAGCCACCCAGCCAGTTTCTAACCCAGTGAAGAGTCCTCCTATCTATGCCATGAGCTGCCAGCTTCTCCAGCACAATGCTGTGGGAAACGGTGACTTCTGTGGGAAATAGGACTTGCCCTTCATGAACCCATGTTGGCTGGGCCTGATCCCCCCCTTGCCCTGCACTTGCCGTGTGATCAGTCCCAAGATGAACTGTTCCATAACCTTTCCTGGGATCAAGGTCAGGCTGACAGGCCTGTAGTTTCCAGGATCATCCTTCCTGCCCTTCTTATAGATGGGTGTCACATTGGCAAGTCTCCAGTCATCCGGGACCTCTCCCCATTTGACCAGGACTGATGATAAATGATGGAGAGAGGCTTGGTGAGCACATTCACCAGCTCCTGCAGCACTCTCAGCTGAAACTCTTCTGGCCCAAACCAGACCAGGGAGTTTCCTGATGTCTCTGACCCAGGTCCCAGGGAGGCTGCACTGCCCTGTGGGCTGGATCTGGTCAGCACACGGGGCCTCTGGTCCCCTCAGAGGGGAATTGCCAATGACAATTGGATTGGAAAAAGGACCCTCCTTTTTCTCCGAAGAGAGGCAGCCCTAAGGCATGGGGCTGGCTGATCCATCTGAGGCACCCCCTGCATGGACCTTCAGCTGCAGCCTCAGCTGCCTGGCCCTCCAATTCCAGAGCTCAACCCTGCTGTGTAAGGGCACCTGGGAAGGTGAGGATGGCCGGAAGGGGATTCACCCCCACCCCGTGCAGGTACCTGTTTCCTGAGCTCCCCTCCTGCTGCCCGGTGGCAAGAGGGCAGGGGAGCCTCTGCTTCTGGTGCAACCTCCGGCTGCTGCCTCGGCCTCGGGCTGCGGCCCCTCCTATCTCTCTCCCTCTCGGCTTCCCTGACGTTCCTGAACCTTCCCAGCTACTCTGCCAGCTCTGCCCTCAGACTGAGCAGATCCCTCCCATGCTCACCTTGCACACAAGTAATCAAATTCGTCTCTCGGACGAGGAGGGGCTCGGCTCCCGCCAGCTGAACTCCTCTGTGGCCTCACGGAGCTCCCAGCGCCCGGCCCACGCCTGCCTCTCCCCGAACCGCCGCCCCACGGCCAGAGGGGCTCTGGGCGCCGCTACCCCAGAGCTCCCGCTCCGCCCTTATAAAAAAAACCAAACCAACAAGTGTTGGAGCTTCCAGTAACATCCACGATGTCTCTCCTTTTTCATAACACTTGCCATCTTTCTTTCAAAAATCTGAGCTTAATTCTAGTTTTTCTTATCAGTAAACATCTTAAGTCTTTATGCCCCAGAGCTAACATTTTAGTTTTAATATCACATTTCAACATGAGCAATAAGCATTTGTTTTAAAGCAAACTAATAAAGGCCAGGAGCTCTGTAGAATTTGTTTCCTCCTTGTTCCCTCTTAGGGTACCTTATGTTCTACATATTGAGAAGTTCAGTGACAATGTTTTGATTATTTATTTGATTATTATATCCTAACTCCCTCTCATCCAGTTATGTAAACCTGCAGAAAACAACAAAACCAGGGTCAGCAACAACATAAGAAAATGATCAGTATGAATCCTGACACTAAACTAAATATATCCGATTACTGCAATTTTGTTTGCAAGTCCCATTACACTGGAGTTCATTTATATGTGGCAGAGACAGTGATTAACTTCTGCAAGCAGAATTATTTTTGCACACAGAACATTAGGGATTGGAAGGGACCTAGAAGATCATCTAGTCCAACCCCCCTGCCTGAGCAGGATCACCTAGACCAAGTCACTCAGGAACACACACAGGTGGATCTTAAGTGTCTCCAGAGATGGAGACTCCACAACCTCCCTGGGCAACCCGTTCCAGGCTCTGTCACCCTCACTGGGAAAAAGTTTGTCCTTTTGTTTCCCCTAAACCTCTTGTGCTCCAACTTACTCCCATTGCTTCTTGTCTGGTCATTGGATAACACTGAGCAGAGTCTGGCTCCATCCTCTCTACACTCACCTTTAACATACTGATAGACATTGATGAGGTCCCCCCTCAGTCTTCTCAGGCTAAAGAGCCCCAGATCTCTCAGCCTCTCCCCAGCAGGGAGATGCTCCACTCCCTTATTCATCTTGGTGGCCCTATGCTGGACTCTCTCCGGTAAATCTCTGTCTTTTCTGAACTGGGGTGTCCAAAACTGGACACAGTATACGAGGTAGGGTCTCACCAGTGCAGAGTAGAGGGGGAGGAGAACCTCCCTTGACCTGCTGGACACACTTCTCCTAATGCATCCCAGGATGCCATTGGCCTTCGTGGCTGCAAGTGCACATTGTTGGCTCGTGGTCATCCCCCTGTCCACCAGGACCCCCAGGTCTTATTCTCCAGAGCTTCTTTCCTTGCTTTTATCATAAAAATATATTGTGTTTAAGCACAGGATAACTCAAAAAGAAGAATTAAGAGAAAACAAATTGTTATCCCAGCTACAGAGATTTTATCTCTAATGTGTGCTGTGTTCAACCCCTTTTAGGTAATAAAAAGGAGGTAAGACTACCACCACCTAGTTGTTACATCACATACCATCATGACTTAATAATGTTTTGCACTATATGAGAGTAGTAAAACTTTAATAACACACTGTAAATGCCTTAGTGCTGTTTGTGCTACAGAAAAAGTTTTGTCACTTCTATTTGCAAATACACCTCCTGGTGAAATAAAAACTTTTGTAAACTTCATTTTGAAGATGAAAACATCAATCCTACACTATTCTGAAGCACTTAATCATTTCCTCTTCCTCTTTAGATATCTAAATCCTTAATTAGTCTCCATTTTTGTACTCAAGTTATTAAAATTTTCTTGTCCTGATATCTTGAGATCATAGCTTTTCCATCTTCCGTTGCCGTTTCCAGCCATTCATCCACATCAGCTTCCAACATAAACTGTCTGACTTGTTCTTACATCACATTCCCTCACTTGTCCAGCAACTTTGTTTTCCTTTTGCTCTCTCACAACTTCATTATTACAGTCTTCCATTATCCCTTCCACTTCATATGCCTGGGAACTAATCTTCTTTACAACCATATCCACTGCTTCTCTAATACAAGCTGATCTATTGTCATGACTGAAATATGACTCAAACCCACCGGTCCTACTTCCACTAGTGCACATTAAGTCTGATTCAGTGCCAGCTGGCAGTGGATGGGAAAACCCAATTACTTCCCTGAGCTTCTGAATGAATCTGGAAAATGATAATTTGCTCACATTAAACTTGTGTTCAAAGAAGAATAACAGTGGTCCTCATGTTCTGTGAAACTTAGTGTTTTATACCCTAAAAGTCCCAAATTATTTCCTAGACTAAGTAGGTTACTGCTGACTCTAGGAAAACAAAAATAACAAAAATTAAGAGATTTATGTCACTGAATTTGGTTGAATCTGCCTGTGGCCAAAGCTGGCTATCTCCCGATCTTGAGGGAAAGATGTTTTAGAAGTAACAGCAGTTCTGGCTTAAATTCCTCTTCTTGAAACAAATACAAACACTCCTTTTCCCAAGTTTAATGTAGCTGGATCCTACTCATATACTCAGGGAATTGACAGAGCTTGTCAGTGTATTATGAAATAATTTTCTTTCATGCTTTTGATGCCTAAGATAGAAAAATATTCCAAATCATGCATATAGGAGTGTATCAGAGACTAGAGGAACACATGCCCCACTGCTGATACTGGGCTTTCCTGGTTTCTGCCTCTGACACCTCATTCCACATTAGCCACAGCAGTGGTACCCTCAGGCTACAGTACTGATTTGCACCAGCAGAGCTGGCAGAACAAGCTGTGTTTACACTTGAATGCAACACGGGATCACAGGATCCCAAGGTGTCAGGGGTTGGAAGGAACCCTGGAGATCTTTGAGTCCAACCCCCCGCCAGAGCAGGCCTATAGACTAGAATCTAATCCAGCACAAGTAATACAGGAACACAGCCAGGCAGGGCTGGAAAATCTCCAGAGGAGACTCTACAACATCTCTGGGGAGCCCATTCCAGTGCTCTATGACTCTTACAGTAAAGAAGTTCCTCCTCATGTTGAGGTGGAACCTCCTGTGCTCCAGCTTCCATCCATTTCCCCTTGTCCCATCACAGGGCACAAGTGAATAGAGGCTGCCCCTCCTCCCAGAACTCAGCCCTTAGATAATTTATAAACATTTATAAATCCCCTGTCAATTTTTTCCAGACTAAAGAGCCCCAGGGCTCTCAGCCTTTCAATATCATAGGATAATTCAGGGTAGGGGGACCTCAGATGGTTTCTATTCCAACCTCCTTTTACAAGCAGGGTCAGCTGTGAGATTAGACCAAGTTGTACAGGGCTTTATCAACTCTGGTATCAAAAATCATCAAGGATGGAGAGAAACTGTACAGGCTTTCTAGGCAACCTGTTCCAATGCTTGATTGTCCTCAGAGTGTAAAAAACTCAAGTATTCTTTTCCTTATTCCAGTCCTTTGTTTGCATTTGCCAGCCTGAACCTTGTTTCAGCTTATGCGTATTGTGTCGCATCATCCTCCACTCCTTGCAAATACAGGCAGGCTACTGCGAGGCCTCCCTGAAGCCATCTCTTCTCCAGGCTGAACAAGCCTTGGTTCCCCATTTTTCCCCACAAGGCAAGTGCTCCAGGCCCTGAGCAGCTTGAGGTCCTCTGCTGAACTTGCTCCAAGTTTGTTAATGTTGCATTGGGAAGTCAAAACTGGGTGCAGTATTTGAAACATAATCTAAGACATGCTGAATAGAAAAGGATAAACCTTGATGTCCTGGTTGTGTCCTTGTGTATGCTTCCCAGGAAACAGCCAGCCATCCTTGCAGCCAGGGCACACTGCTGGCTCAGGCCAAGGGTTCCAGGTCCCTTGCTGCAGAGCTGCTCCCAAGGACACAAGCCTGTGTCCTTGCACAAGAGCTTCCTCCCCAGAGGAGCACTCGATGTCTGTCCTTTATTAATTTTAACTGGTTTCCACTGGCCCATTCCTCCAGCCTGTCTAGGTCCTTATGACCTTGTATGCATCAACAGTTTTCCCCAATTTGGTGTCATTTACAACCTGATGAAAGTGCAGTCAGGCCATTGATAAACATGTAAAGCAGGACAGGTTGCAGGAAGAGCCCCGCAGTGCTCTCTACTCCTTACTGGCTTACAAATAAAGTATGACCCATTAACTCCTTCCCTTATGAGCCTAAAGAATGAGTTTTTAAGTGGATGCTTGTCCATCCGTCCAAACCGTAGCAACTTGGATACAAGAACACTGTGTAGGATTGTGTTGAAAGCCTTGCTCAGGTCAAGGTAAATGACAGGCAGTGCTCCACCTTTGTTCAAAAACAGAAATCCCAATCACAGAAGGCAATCAGGAGGGCTAGGACTAATTTACCCTTGGTAAATCCATGCTTAATTATCTCCCAGAGGTCATCAGAGAGACCAATTAGCCTGTAGTTCTTCAGGTTGATCTTTTGGCCTTTTCTTTAATTGAACATGCAGATGACTTTTGCCTTTCTTTAGTCACCAAGCACCTCCTCTGGATCTAGATAGGGATGCCTTGCCAGGTAGTGTCCTTGCTCTGTCTTCCCTTCAGACACTTTGTTTGGATGAACAAATTTCACTTGGCACAGAAAATAGCACGTTGCTTTGAGGTTCCCTTTTTAACACAGTGGTAAACTTCCATCAATCAGAGAAGAAAACAAAATTCTGCTGCTGTCAGCACAGGCAGCACAGATTGAATGATACCCTTTATGTGTGTGCCAGATACAGGTAAAACTGCAGAGCCCTGATGTAGAACTGTGGTAAGGGACACAAAGCTGTGTCAAGGACCTGCTACTTTACACTGGGTATCAGAGTTTCCCATATTAAACCTCTGCATCTAACTGAAAAGGCTTAAGAAACTTTTTTCCATAACACAGAAACACACTACAGAAAAAACACATAACACACTACAGAGAAAAAAAACGAAAAAGCTCTAAATTTCCCTTCTGTTCGTTTATATTTGGTCAGAGCATATGGCATTGTTTTTTCACACTTGAATCATTCAAAAATGGCTCAACAGGTTTTACACTGACGCCCAGCATAATCACTTTTGGGTTGAGGTCAAGTGTGGAAAATTGAAGCCAAAAGGAATCTGAATTATGAGCAATGGGAAAAGGGATAGGGAAGCAGGAGAGCAGCTGGATTTGTAACCACATAATTCTAACTACATCACAAAGAGCCTCACAGCTTTGTCTGCTTCCCTATTCTAATTACAGAAGAATGAACAGCACTTATTTGTACAGGTTACATGGGAAGGAATTTCCAAAGTTGCAAGGTGAAGTAGCCTGCAAACATCAGATGGTGTTTTGCTTGTGTGCAACCAGTCACTTAGGGGAAGGGAAGGGGAAAATGCCATCTTGGGTGGCAGATGCAGAGTTTATAGGAATCATGAGCTGGAGCAAACAGTAAGTATAATCTAGTCAACTGTATTTACCTGTGTTTGCTGAGAAAGGAGAGGTGAGGATGCTGCATGGTGTGGGTTAGCATAGTGACAGTCCATGGCATGGTGACATGCTGAAGTGAAAACTTACCCTATAAAATACCAGATTGATTTTAGACAAGCAATAATGAAGTGGGAGGGAAAGATGGCTTGTCTGTCTTTCTGTGTGGGCTGAAACACGGCTACTTCACCAACAGTTTGGATTCCCCGTGTGAAGAAGACAGCATGAAGACAGGTAAATCTTCACAGTGACAGCGAAGCAAGCACTAACATCTCCATAAAAGCTGCTGGCCCATATTTCTGTGGTGGTCAGTCTCTCCATGCCTGGCAGGGACTACCTGGTGATATGTAAATTCCCTCTGATCACTAAAACCAGCTGCCTTCCCGTTCTCTATTGGCAAATCTCCAACTTCTGTGGCTTAAAAAAGCCTCTTGGCAGCTGTCTGAAGGTATCTGAAGGACAGCTTAGAAACCCGAACTTGGGCATTTTCTGAAACACAGTAGCCTGACTAAGTTTTCCTTTGGGATCCCAGAGATGAGCCAGGGTGGATTTTCCCATTGAACAAAATGGGAGTATTAGCACTTCCATGGGAGCCTTTGGGAAGTTCATCCTTTCTTCTACTACAAACAAAACCCCTCAGCACTTATGTACAGACACAAATGAAAATGGTGTTATAAATAAAAGCACAAGAGCCTACTTACTTAATCCAGTGAGTCTGCTGTACCATGTGCTAGAATTCAGTTAAATCCCAAGGGCTGCTTTTAGCAACAGGGAAGCAGGAACTTCAGTTTAACCAAGAACTGCCTCTGAGGAAAGTAGTGAAAGCAGCACAAATGCTAAGGTCAGGAAGACAAGGGATGCAAGAAAAGATGTAATTTCTGTCCAAGCTCAGTGAAGTGTGACCTAGTGCAACAGTTCATTCTCGAAGGGTTCTCATTCAAAAATATAGATGGTTAATTTAGAATGTGATCCAGGGGAAATTCCAAGTTTCCTGTAGACTAGACATTTGAATCTATTTCTGAAACACTTCAGTGACTTTTAATAAGTTAAATTTTATATAAGCCTTTCTATATAAGTAGACATTAATGAAATGCATATGCACATAAACAGAACAAAATTTAAAGAATGTGTTCTCTTACAACAAAATACCGTTTTCAAGCTCATCAAAGTTGCAACATCTACTTCCATTTTGAAGAGCTTCTAACTAAAAAACAAAATACAACAAAACAAAAAGAAAAACCACCAAACCAAACAAAACTAGAAGAACAAAATAAAACAATGCAAATTTTCCAGAGAAATATTTTCAAATGACAGGAATCAATGTATGTCAATGTTATGAGGGAAATCAGAGGGAATGGTTAGACCTACTCAATCTGTTCTGGCCCAAAGCAGCTGAATCCTTAAGTGCCTGTCAGTTTGGAATTGCCATGCCCCAGAAGAAGCTTGAATGCAGAAAGAGCCCTGCTCCAGACATGCAATATGGTCAGAGCAGCTGTGTGGTCCTCTGCTCCACTGGTCCATTACCCTTGAGCAGATTCTCAGCTTATCAATGACAGTCTGTGCAAGGAATTGGTGCTACATTCTGTACGTGTTCTCTCTTGTTTAGGCTGCTTCCTACTATACTTCATTTCTCTTCAATGGAATAACAGAATCCTTGTCTATGATTGCACTTAAGGCCATTGTAATTTCTTGAGAAAATAAACCCACCCTATGCTTGATTAGAACTCCATATATAGTTACATTGTTTTGGTCACAGAGGCATCTCAAGACACATTTCCTGTACACCACAAGTAAAACTTCATTCTCTCCCAAACCTCTGACAAGAAAACACAGAGAATGAGACAGATTCCACTGTTAGACTACCAAAGTTTAGCAGAACAGAAATGTTAAAATATATCTTCTTATGTGTTGAAGAGAACAAAGGAGCAGCTTCATTGAAGCCCTACCATGTTTTCTGTCACTGGGCTTGTCACAGGTTTGAAGTACTTGTGTTAATCTCCCTGTAAAAAGAATGGCTTCCTACTTCTCTGACCCTTTTGGATTAAGATTTCATGAATGTCAAGATCCTTAGAGCTTGGTTTTTCCACTGGAAGAAATTCAGGGCTCTAAAGTTTCACCACTCTTCTCCAAATAGATCATACAGAACTCGCAGTAACCTGTTCAGTTTTCATTTTTATTTTCATGGTTTCCTATAAAATCCTGAAGTCTAAAGCTACATTTACTACTTGCGTGCTATGAAGGACATTCCTTAAACATGCTTTATATACAAAAACCCAACATCACTTTTCCAAGTATTTCCAAAGAAGCATGGAATTTCTCCAGAATTACCAGTGACTCACCAGGTTCACTGCTTTTGGCACAGCAGTGATAAATGAGGTTTTGCCATCTACATCAGATGAAGATGGATCTGACTGCACAACATTGAATGCATGCCCATTGTATAAATTTACTAATGGATCATATGGTCCACATGCTTTTGCTACTCTTTCCCTTGTGAGTTTACTTGAAGGGTGTAGCATCTGTGGGCCACAAACAGAAGACCACAAGACTGGAACACTTCTCTGTTAGCTGCTTTGGATATGATTCTAAGCCAGAGCAGAACACCTTTGAAGAAACTTGCATAAAAATCATGAGGTTGTTCAGTCTAAAAACAATTACATGTTCTGGACCAAGTCTCTTTCCAGAAATGATACAGTAAGTTACAAAATAGGCTAGTTCTCAAGCATTTTGGACAAACAACAGTTCAAGATTTTTGTGGTGAAAGCATAACCTTTGAAACTGTTATTTCATGAACAAATGGCAAGTTCTGTCCTTCTTCACACAAACACAAGATTTGATTGCATCTGTAAAAACTGCCCCCAAAGCATTTCCTTTGGCTGATGTGGAATGCTGACTATTCATTAAATCAGACACAGAAAGAGGTGGGGCTTTTTTGGCCCTTGTGAACTTCTGAAGCTTTGGGGGCTAACAGCTGCTTATCTTGTGAACAAAATTTCCTGTTCATATCCTTCCAGCCTATTTGTTTGTTAGAACAACAAATGTCAACAAAAATAACATGCTGTGTTCCAATTTTTACAGACAATTGAGAAATCTCAGATGTTTTACACTTCCCAAATAGACTCCTGTTCTATTAATGAATGTACTAGTATGGCCTTGGTCAGAAGTCATTTAGCTCTGGTGACTGTTGGACTGAAATTTAAAAGATGTTGAGGGACTGACTATAAACACCATGTTCTTGTACAATGCACTTCCAATAGCAGCATAGCAATAATTTTAGGAAAGACTGAATATTTTTCATTGAAAGGAAAAAAAAAAAAAAAAAAAAAAAAGGGGACTTTTCTTTTTGGTCAGATTCTGAAAAAAATCGTTAAACCGATTCCCTTCAGATTAGCTAATAAGAAGGGATTTTGGCTGACAAAATGAGATGTTTCCTGGCCTCTCTACCCTGTGGCAAGTTGTGCCTCCAGAGCCATCACCCTCAGCTAATTCCAGTAATATAAGTTGAGAATCTGTGGACTAACCCATTCTGAAACTATTAGAGTGTGTCCAGAGGAAGGCAATCAAGATGGTAAAATGCCTTGAGGACAAGATTTTTGAGAAGCTGTTGAGGTCACTTGATTTGTTCAGCTTGGAGAAGAGGAGGTGACCTCATTGTAGTCCTCAAGGTGGGCAGCAGAAGGGGAGGTGCTGATGTCCTCTCTCTGGTGACCAGTAACAGGACACACGAAGATGGAATAAAACTGCTGATGGGAAGTTCAGCCTGGACATTAGGAAAAGGTTTTTCACTGAGAGGGTGGCTGGCCACTGAAACATGATCCCCAGGGAAGTGGGCACAGCACCAAGACTGTCAGATTTCAAGGGGCATCTGGACAACACTTTTAGACACATGGTTTCATTTTAGGCAGTGTTGCAAGAAACAGGGAGTTGGACTCAATGGGTCCTTCCAAATGGATAAATTCTGTGATCCTACGACTCTTGGGAGGAAACGCAGCAACTGTTCTGTGGCCAATACTCCTGGTCTTACAAATTATGCACTACAGCTTTCATTTGGCCAAGAAATAGAATATGGGAACTGTTGCTTAATTCCTGTGTGCGGAAGATTGAGTGGGCAGGGCAATGACTTTCCAGGAGTCCCACTCCAAGATAAGGTAGGGTAAGCCTGGGCATAGCAACAGCCCAGGACAGGTATCCAATATTCATCTGTAGTTCTGTACTTCTGTCATACTTTCTCAACTAAGAGTTAGAATTAGCTATCAGATCCTGCTCTAGGAGCACAGGACCACTGCTCATCCCAGAAGGAAGCCTGGAACGTTTGAATTACTGGAGAGCTGTTTCTTGCCCCACTTGCATGAGCTTAAAATAGAAAACAGAAGGTATCACATTCAAACAGAGGAAATTTCGAATCAGTAACTGCTATTTTTGTAGGACCCAAGGATAAACATGCTTCCCCTTCAAAAGTTCATTCACTTTGCAAACAGTTGAAACGAGATGTTCCTTTCTGGTCAAAATGGTTCTGATGGTATTCTTCTTGATTTTTGGTTTGGTAAACGTGCAGAAGCATGAGGCTGTCTGATAACACCATTGCTAGCAATGCCTGCTGCACAGAACAGGTTGCTGTGTTGATATACTAATCCATGGGTACTTGTCACCAAGGTAAATAATTTGGATGTCTCCCCAGTTTCCACTGGAGTGGGACACACAAGTTCAGCAAACAGTGCTGCTCTGCTTACTCCCAGGGAAGTAAGCTGAAAGCTATGCCTGCTTTCTCCAAGAGGGGACCAAACACATGACAAATAATTTCTTTTGCTTAAGACACTACTGGATAGTGTTCACACACTGCAGAGAGCCTAGAGTCTAAGAAGACCACCCACCATACTGGACTTAGAACTACATTGCCTTGAACTCCTTTGACAGCACTGAATGATACTTGTAGCACACAAGTTTGTGGTGCTTTGTGATCCCACCCAAGAGGCAGAAGCCAGTTGGGAAGCTATGAGAATGATGCAATACTGAGCTTCACAGTGTTTGAAGGAAGTGATCCTCCTAATGGCCCTTCTAGATGAACAATATCAAGAGAAACAGCTTTGTGCAACAAAACAAGGAACTCTGGGAGCAATTGAAGTGACTGCAACAAGTAGAATTTGTTTTCCCCTTAGCTGATGTATCTACCACAGATGTTATGCTGCATGTGCACACAGCAACTGTAAAGCACATGTGTAGTAAAATCAGACCATTCGACAGCTGTGCAGCACATCTGGTCTTCTTCATGTCACCTTCTGACATTCCTGGGTTGCAAGCTTATGTTGTAACCTTTCCCTAAAGGGCAGCAAAAATGGAGTCCCTCTAGAAAAGTGGGTAATTTCTTTAAGGAACACATTCAAGCTTTTCAAGTGAGATCTCTATCACTGCCCAACAGGTTCAAAGTTATGGAGGTGGCAGGGGAAAGAAGTTTAGACTTTGAATTTCTTCTTGCAAACACTCTACATATCAACAGTGTCCTGTACCCTAGACTCCAGAAAACTCTTTTTTCTTGTCGCCATATGAATTCATGGCCTTGTCAGAAAACAGTAAATGCAGAAAACGTGCGTTCTTCACAGCTGTAATTCACCCTAAGACTGAGACAAAAAACCCAAAGTAATCTAAAATGCATTTTCATTATTTGTGATTCTTAACTTTTCAGAGGATACCTGCTTATTCACACATATATTTGCACCTTTTCCATGAGAATTCTGCATTCATATTTGCAGTGCTGTGGAAAGCAAACACTGTTCAAGATTGTGGCATCACAAATTCAAGAGACATCCACAGGCCACATCCAGTCTGACTTACATTTTATTACATGGAATAGAAATACTCTTGCTTGTAGCTGAAACACATTTTGAATTGACTGCTTTATAATCAAGCATATAACAAAATCCACATGAGACCTAACCTGAGGGTGGCTCTTGATTGCCACTCACAAGCTCTACAGTCCATGCCTAATGTGTTTCCCACGTGATGGGTGACACTCAGCCTTTCCTAAGAATGCTTCCCCCTGAGTGCATAGGGGGGGTTATGAAGAATTGATTCATTGTGTGTGCCTTAGCATTTCAAAAGCATTTAGCTTGGCTGGAGCTCTACAAAAGATTGCTGTGAAGTGTACTGCTGTATGTATATAGGCACTACTGAATACAATAGGAAATAGTATATATTTATATTTTTATGAGTATTTCCTGAGTTAAAGGAACGTGCTTACTTCTTTGAAGTTGAAAGCAAGTTTTCTTTCTGCTCTTCCTCAGCCTGAATGGTCTTGTGTGCAGCATTGCTGTACTATTACATTGCTGGTCCTCATCATTCTTGTATTTTGCACAAGTACAAATGTAGGCGTGGGTAGAAAACTGGATTTGAGTGCCAGGGTTTGTCTGGTGGCTCATTTCACACCTTGTCTGTGCTTGTGAGCCATGTCACAGAGAACAGCTGTGCGGTCCCCTTTCAGGTCACAACTTTATCTACCCCTGTTTGCAGTAGGGTGAGAAGGAAAGGTCCTAGATTTCCTTTCCCTCAAAATTCCTGTGTGATCTAGTCTAGGTGACCCTGACAGAGCAGGGGGGGGTTGGACTAGATGATCTTTCTAGGTCCCTTCCAAGCCCTAACAATCTATGATTCTATTATTATGAAGCAACATTAGCACATCAGGTTTTGCATAACTGCTGTGAAAAGCAAGTGGAAAATCCAGTCATTGTCAGCAGCTTGGACTGCAGTAACCATAGGATGATTGATCTGAAGGAAGGAAGAAAGAAGGGTTAGGACTCTGGATTTCAGGAGAGCAGATTTTGGCTTATTTTTAGGGAATTGCTAGGCAGAGTGTCCTGGGAAGCAGCCATGAAGAAGAAAGGTGTCCAGGAAAGCTGGCAGAAAGAAAATGTCTTGAGAGCTGAGGAACAAAACATCTTGATGTACAGGTAGACCAGTAATTCTGGCAGAATTTGTTAGGCCTGGAGCTTCTCAATGAACTAAAGCACAGAAAAAGGGAGTGTACAAGAAGCCAAAACAAAGAGAGGCAATGAAAGAAGAGTATAACAATAACATTTGGTAATGCTTAGGGACAAATGCTGCAGGGACAAAATCAAGATGGTCAAAACAGAAGTTGGTTCTGGAGCTAAAACTGGCCAGGGACACAAAGGGCAGTAAGAGATGTTATAGGAGCATTGGCTGGAAAAGGAAATTCACTGAAAAGGTGGGTCAGTGGGTGAATGAGACAGTATGGTAACAAACATGGAAATGACTGAAGCACTGAAGTCCTTTTTTTGCTTCTGTCTTCACAGGAAAAACTTGTTCCCACATCTGTGTGTACCAGCACATATTTGGAAGGAGGTGATGTGTACAACACCATGTGTACAACAACACTGGATGGGCTACTTAGGGAATCTGGAAGTATTCAGTCTGTGGGAAGAGGTGGGTGCTGAAAAAAGATGGCTGATGTGACTGTGATGTTTCTGTACATGTTTTTTCCACTGAGAGGCTGAGGAAGTTTCGGCTTGAGTAGGGTAGAAATTTGGGCTCAAAGGGTAGAAATCAATGGCTTGAGGAGTAAATAGCTGTCTTGGGTTTGGCTAGGATAGGGTTAATTTTCACTAGAAGTTAGGATGGGCCCACATCCAGAATAGACAACTAAAGCAGCCAATGGGTTATTCAATACTGTAGTGCCATATTGCCCACTATATGAGGCTGGGGGTGGGCTGGGCAAAGCTCAGGCTTTTGGTGGGGCCATGGGTATCAGTTCAGGGCAGTGCTCTATTCACCAGGTTTCTTCTATAATGCTCTTTTTTGATTGTTTGTTTCACTGCTATTACTGTTGCTGTTAATCTTTCTTTTGTTTTGTATTAAATTCTTGTAACCCCAACCCACGGGGTTTTGTATTTTTTCTCCCTCTTCTTCTTACCATTTGGGGGTGAGAGGGCAATAAGTGAGTGGCCACATGGTGCTCAGCTCCCATCTGGATCCAAACCATGACACTAGTAGAACCCCTCAGAGGGTAACATTACAGTCCACATTATCCAGAGTTTAATCCACAGTCTTGTCGATGAGGCAGAACACACTTCTCACAAATTTGTGGATGATGCTGAATTAGAGGGGATGACTGATATGGCAAATGGCAGAACTTTAGTTCACAGCAACCTGAGAAACTCAGGGATTGGGGCAACATAAAACTCACAGGATTCAGCAAGGAAAAACACTCCTGAGGTAGAATAACCCCATGCACCTGCACTATCTGGGAACTGGCTGGCAGAGCAGCAACCTCACTGAAAAGGACCTGGGATTATAGCTGTTACTTGATGTGACAATAGATGCCAAGTTCAATATGTGCCAACCCATCGTGAATAAAGCAAACAGCAAAGGGTTACCTTAAGGGAAGCATGCCCAGAAGATCAAGGAAGGTTATTCCATGCTTAATCTGCTGCTGAGGAGGCCATAGCTGGACTACTGGCGTGCCCTGAGACACTTCAGGAAGGATGTTAAAGCCTGGAGATGGTCCTGGAAAGGGCTGTCAAGATGGCCAGGGACACAAGAGCACATGGGCCATGACAAAAAAAAACAAACCGAGGGAGCTGGGCTTGTTTAGTCTGGTGGAGAAGGGATGAAGGGGAGATCAAATAGTTTATGACTACATGGAGTTACAAAGATGACAAATTCAGCCTTCACAGTAGCAAGCACAAAGGGATACATTCTGTGACTTGGGAGGTTCAAGTGAGACATTCGGAAGATACTCTTCACAAATATGGTAGGGCAGCCCTGGAAGAACCTATGAGAGATGCTGTTGAGTCTCCATCCTTGGATGCTTTCAAGACTCAGCCAGATGAAGTCATTATGTGCCTAATTTGGTGTTAATGCTTGTCTTGATTTAAGCAGAAAAGGGAACTACATACTTCACAAGGTTCTCTCAAAACAGCTCTTGTAATATCCTAATACATTTCTCTATTCCAAGGTGAAATCTTGCATTTCAATGAGTTTATTTTGCTCATGCACTGTGTATCGGTGAAAGATATGTAATTCAGAGTGTCAGGGAAAACTTCCAGCTAAGGAACTAACTTAAGTTTATGGTCTATTTTACCCCTCTATGTCAAAGCAGATTCATTTTGTTTGTTTGAAGAGAGAAGAGAAGAGAAGAGAAGAGAAGAGAAGAGAAGAGAAGAGAAGAGAAGAGAAGAGAAGAGAAGAGAAGAGAAGAAGAGAAATACTATGTTCAGTCAGTGTATTTTAAAAGGTCTTGGTAATCAATAAAATTGGATTGCACATAAATCCAGAAACTGATAATGAAGCAATTGAATGGAAAGCAACCTCAAGTCAAACTGCTGATGTTTATTTTATGTTTACAGTATTAACTCTAATATACCCTGGTAAAAGTGATCTGGTTCAGCCTTTCTGTCATAATGGTGCAGAAGCTTCAGTATGTTCTTTCCATGGCTCCTTACAGTCAAACTACCTTGTGGTGGACTCAACATTCCTGCTGTTTTTTGAGGAACAGAGACAAATCTCACTCTAGTTTGTTTTGTTTTGGGTTTCTTTTGGTATAAGAAGCCTGACAGAGGTGGAATCAAATCTTCAGCTTCTTTCATTCATCACATGGTATCAGGGATGAGCTGTAAGAGTTTATGATGAAAGCAGCTTTGCAAATGTTGGGAGAGGGAACAGGAGGAGAAGACAGCCTTCCTTAAAGCTTTCTGTTTCTTTAGCCACTTGGGGCATCTAGTGTCTAAATTTCTCTTGTGTCTAAATTAGTTCCTCTGTGAGAAATGCCTAGCCATAACTGGTCATTTTGGCAAAGATTTTCAAACCCTGCTATAGAAAAGGCTAGCAAGTGCTTACTTTTATAGACAGGAGAAAGTGTTAGAGAAAGCAACACGAGAAAGGTCATGCTTTTGTCCTCTAATACTGCATTTAATTTGTGCTCAGAGATTTAACTATTCAGGTGAGAATATATTTTAACTTTTGCTTAAAAACAGTCTTAAAAAAACCCTCTACCACAAAGAAAGAATCCCACTGGAAAGTTCATTCTCAGCTTTTAAACTCACTAATAGAAACGTTTGGACAGTCAGTTGTTGTTACCACAATTAAGTGCTCTTCACTAAAGGGCAGACCATTGGTGTGGTGATAATAGCAATCTGTGCCTGTCACCAAGGCTGTTACCTGCCTCTAAACAAACACGAGATGCTGGGTAAGCAAAAGCATCATCTGCCTCCATTACATGAAGTCATTCAGTTACACCAGTTAACAAACTGTAGGTGATAAAGCAGGGAATGTCCAATTCATAGATTCATAGATTCGTAGATATTAGGGGCTGGAAGGGACCTAGAAGATCACCTAGTCCAACTTCCCTGCCGGAGCAGGATTACCTAGGCCAAGTCACCCAGGAACAGATCCAGGCGGGTCTTAGGTGTCTCCAGAGATGGAGACTCCACAACCTCCCCAGGCAGCCCGTTCCAATACCTCTGTGCTAGCAGAAGTAAGCAGTTATCAGCTTCTAGATCTTCACAAATCCCATTGGCTTTTATCTTTTTCTTTCTGAAGTTTTTCAGTAAAGCTTGAAACATTTTGTGTATGTGTTTGATTTATGCATGTTTGATTTATACTGTAACAACCTTAATCCTACCACGTCAGGACTTCCCATATGTTCTTTCAGTCATAGTATCCACAGAATTCACCCAATAAAGGCAAAAGGTAGAGTTTGGATACAGATACTCTGTCATTCAACTGCAAACAGCTGGTAGTGCACATTACAAGTCTTATTTAAAGCTCAACAACTTTCACCCACCCTCTCTGATACTCTTTGGCATGTAAAAACATTAAAATAAAAATATCATAGTGTAGTATTTCAAAGAAGCATTCTGGAAGCAGACAGCATGTCTTGCTCCTACAAGGAGGATCCCATGGCTGAATGCATGGTTCATGCCTTGAGAATGTACCCATCTCTGGTATGGAAAGGACAGGTCATCTAGGTGTGGTCGCATAACTTGCCATGTAGCTTCTCACACTTGCCTTGGCTAGTCTGAAGGGTTCTTTTTTTTTTGTGATCTACTGCTAAACAGTTCAATTTCAGAGATGTCTCCACAACTGATCCTTGACTGGAATCAGAAGAGTGTCTTCATTCATGGGATTGGTCTCAACTCACATGTCTGGTGGTGAGGTGAGAAAGAACAGTTTGGAGGCATGAGAATTACCTGTCTCATTTCCTGGGAGATCAACTTCCATCTCAATGTTTGCAAATATTTTCAGCTTTAGACACCTCAAATTAATTTAATTATTAATTAATTTAATATTAATTGTTACTTTATTAATTATTTAATTGGACTCTCCACAAGTCATTTGCAGATTGTGTTTGGCAGAAAGAGTGCAGTAAAGTACAAGAGACAGACAGCTTTAAATCTAGTACCTCTAAACTCACGGAATAAAGGGGGCTAAGAAAGGTGGCTGTAATTTATGCATATTTAAACTCTTCCATAACCACCTCCATAACCAGAGATCCTCAGAACACCTCATTTCAATCAGGTTCTGATTGAGAAATGCCTTTCACTGAGAGAGGGTGGAAAAGGACAGACAAGGTATATAAAATAGTGTTGCAACCTGGAGCCACAGAAAGACAACAGAATGATCCTATAAATTTATGCAATGAACCCCCAGACTTCCAGGACAGGAATGGTCAGCAACAGCAGAGAAGTGTCAGGAATATTTACCCCTATAAGAGAAATTTGAGGTGGGTGTCCATCTTGACCTTTCTCTGCTTTGATTCTGTGGTGACACTGGCACCATTAGGAGAGTTTTAATGATAGGACTAAGTCTGCAAAAGCTCAGATTTAGGTGCTACTGAAGTGGCCACGTGACACATTGTGAATCTGAACACAGAGCAGTGGTCCTGACGTCACGAGTGACTTCACCAAGGAGCAGTGTGCTAAGGTAAACTCAATGTATAAGTTGGGGTTACCTCAAAGAACTGCATTTTGTTTTGTCTTTCCACAATGAATTGGGCTGCCTGGAGGTACCTGTGACTAACTGCATACTGGGGAGCAGCAAGGGCAGGATTGCTCCCTAAGGGAGGAGTTGCTGAGAGCTGATGTGGGAAAGATGGAGTCCATTCTGGAGGTTCAGTCAGAGGCAGAAGATGGGGTCAGAAACAGGGATGGGATCAAGTTACAACTGTGGCATTGTGAGGCAGGGACTGGTGGCCCAGCTGAAACAGGGTCCTGAGCCAGAGGCAGGGATGGGGGGAGGCCCAGGGGAGGTGTGGCAGAGACAGTCAGGACTAACAGTGCCCTCAGGCACTTTCACAGCCAGAAATTCTCTCAAGGTAGGAACGAAAGAACTTCTGTTTCATAGATTCATAGATATTAGGGGTTGGAAGGGACCTAGAAGATCATCTAGTCCAACCCCCCTGCCTGAGCAGG
>JANHGL010022166.1:0-28081 GCA_024611195.1 Ceyx melanurus
GGTGCGGGCGGCGATACCACCCCGGCTTCGGGGGCAGCTGCTCCCGCCTGAGGAAGTGCCGCCGGCAGGGGAAGGGCTGCGCTCCTCTTCCGACCCAGCGTCAGGGAAGGAAAGCGCGGCCGAGCCCCCTCCCGGCGGTGAGGGGTGGTGAGCGGGGCGGGGGGAGCCAGGCGGGAGCGGGTCTCCCGCCCTTTCGGCGGCTGGGGGGTCACTGCCCGCCGGTCGGGGCCTTGGGGAGCCTCGTGAGCCCGTTCCCGGCAGCACTTGTTGTTCGGGTCCGTTACCGGGGCCGCACCGGCTCTCTGCCCCCCTCTGAGATCCAGTCGGGCTGAGCGGGCTGAAGCTGCTCCGCAGCGCGGTTCGCCTTGCTATGGACCGGTCCCGCCACGGTCACGTCGCGTCCGGCTTGTGCCAGCGGCGGGGCTCGGGGGTGACCGGCCGGGCAGAGGGGCTGTGTTACTGGCACGATGATGGCAGGAACGACCCATGCCTGCGACAGAAGGGCTGTTCTTCCCTCTCCGGCAGCTGCACGGAAGGGGGAACTGGATTCTGCGGGGGCTTGTGCCTCCTCATCGCCCAAGTTTCCATTGCGAGCTGCTGCCTGTCACTGCTAGCGAAGCAACAGAACATCAGAGCGCGGCAGTTCGAGCTCTAAATTGAAGAGTTTGTCTTAGCAGGGATCGTCTTAACCTGGAATGGAACTTACCGAGGTGTACAAAATGTAGGATTTCACGGCTCCTTGTGCAGACAGGTGTTGTGATGAGTTTCTGCTCACAGGGCATCTCACAGAGTGATATCTCCGATGCTGTAGGTCCATCAGTCCGAAGGGAGCAACATACGTCGTTGCTAAAACAACTGGTTATCCCAGAAAATAACATTACGTTTGATAAGGTGCAGTTATAAAAGTTACATAGTTACATGTGAAGTTAACAGCGTTTCTAAGAAAAGCCCAAAGTGGTGTTTGTCTAGTGGTGCTGTTCTTTTTTTAAAGGGTACATGTCTGGTGAACACTTCCAGAGATGCTACAAAAGCAGAACGTCCCTTCGGTTTCCTTCCCTATAGTTAAAAGTGGAATCCAGTAGCCATCTGTTGCTTGAGACAGTCAAAAGAGGATGTTGAGGCTCATGCTTTGAACAACCCAAGCGTGCGAAGGACAGCCCTTCTGTAGGGAAAAGGTCTAAAATTCAGCTGCTACTAGGAAAAAGTTGTGAGGATTCATCCAGTGGCGCTCGGATAGATGGAAAGTAAGGGATCTTTTTTTTTTTTTTTTCCCCTTTTCGACTGCTTACTTATGAAGCTTCCTACTGTTTCATAACCTTGCATTTATTAATTCCAGACTGGTGATTGTTGCTGGATAGGCGTTCTGGTGATCGTAGGAAAAGACAAGGTATCGAGAGCACTTTTAAAGTCGTAACAGAGTTTTGTGGATTTCAGTTTTATGATCTATGTGAAAATGCAGGCGGTGGGAGCTCTTCAGGGAGAAATTTAAATGCCTTTTCTTAACATCCTATAGAATGAGGACTGTGCTGTTAGAACGGTGCTCTTGTCATCTGCCCTTTGTGTACCGGTTGTCTTTTGTGAAGGAGTTTGCAAAGGGTGGGTGTGGGTGAGGGGTGTGTTCAGCGGGGTGCTGTGCAGGGTGCGAGTCTGTGCTGGTTGATACGGTGCCACGCAGGCCACGAGATCATTGGTTTGAGAATGACAGCAGCTTGGGAGACCTGTATCATCATTCTGAGAAGGACAGCAGCTTGGGAGACCGTTGCTGTGCGTGGCACTTTGGGAAGGCAGATTTTGGGATTAGCCTGTCTCCCTTGATTAGCTGCATCTGACTCTTCAAAAGTTTGATGCGTTTCCACACGGGGCTTTTTTTAATGTGCCTGTCAAAAGCCAGGGCCAGAACCGTGAGTTCTGAGCTGCGGAGTTGTGTCTTTTGATGTTATTTCTGTGGTTTTCAGTCCAGTTTCCTGTCTGGAGAATGCAAACATTGGCTGTTTTTTGGAAGCACACTTCCAACTGATAATCACCGTGTTGTTGCTGCCGCACTTCGCGGTGCATCTAGGGCTTACAAAGAGCCTTTATGCACAGTCCAGCGCAGCACCACTATTGTGTGATGGGGGAAGGCAGCCTCTGTAGGATTCTCCTCTAAGATAATGCTCAAGCTAATGCAGCTGCCTATTTGTTGCCTCGGGTTCCTCTCTAAAGGAAGGGTCCCGTTGAAAGGAGCGCTTTTAAATCTCATCTGGCTCTGGGGCGCAGCCGGCCCCGTGTGGCGTGCAGGCAGTTGTTAGGCTCGTAGGCAAGTTTGCTTCAGCAGAGGCTCCTCAACTCTGCTCCTCTGTGCTTGCTGCTGCGCTGGCTTCCTCTGCCTCGGGCTTTCCATCCCGGCTGGACAGCGGCGGGCGCTCCCCTGCCACAGGGAGAGATGGAGCTGGAACAGTCCTCAGCTGTCGGACGCTCCATGTGTTCCGCTCACAGACACGCTGGTGGGAGAGCTGCCATTTTGTAATGCCCTTTGGGACGCACAGAGTTATCTCCCAGTTGCCAGTAACAGCAAATGTCTGCCTTCCTCATTTAAATGGTCACACTAATGCACATATTCTAGTGTATGTGTTAGTGTTGAGCTTGCTGTTTCCAAGAGCAAGGTACCTAAGTGTGTCGCTGGATGATTTTAGCAGGAGAAAGTTATCTTCATAAATACAGGTTTCAGGAGGGTCATTAATTACATCTATTGCAGTATTACCTCCTAAAATAAATGTTTTCAGACTTCCATTAAATTATTTTTCAGTGGAAGTATGGTTTTTAAGGTTTCTCAGTAGTGTGTTATGGGATGTGGATTTGGGGTTCTTGAGAAGTGGGGAAACCCCTGTTTCTTTTAAGCTCTCCAAAAAGTTCTAGAAATCACACATCAAACCTCTAAATGAAACCAGCATGTGGAGTGGGAAGTTACGATCTGAACTGGGGATATTTCTTTTATAGTGGAAAAAAGGTTTGTGATGGCATATTTAATGGGGTGCAATAAAAATACTCAGCAGTTTTAATATCCCCATAAAATTTTGGGGTGCTTCCTACTGTCGTGCATCATATGCAGCCTATTTACATTTGCTCTGAAGGGGAATGTTAATGTTAATGGAGAAGACTGAGAAGGGATCTTATCAATATCTAAAGGATGGGTATCAAGAGGATGTGGCCAGACAGGACAAGGGGTGATGGGCACAAACTAGAACACAGGAAGTTCTGTCTGAACATGAGGAAAAACCTCTCCTGTGAGGGTGCCAGAGCCTGGCTCAGGCTGCCCAGAGAGGTTGTGGAGTCTCCTTCTCTGCAGACTTTCCAAACCCCCTTGACACTGTGATCCTGGACCCCCTGCCCTGGGTCACCCTGCTGAGCAGGGGGGTGGCACCAGATGATCTCCAGAGGTCCCTTCCAACCCCCACCCTTCTGTGAAGAGCTGTGCTGTGCTATGGGGTGGCAGGATCCAGAAGTGGTTTCTTGTGTTTATGATGTACAAGAGGTCTGAGGACCTGCCTCCAGATCAGTGCTGTGGCTGGGGTCCCCTGCCTTGACATGGGCTGATGCTGGGAGCTGAGCTGGGGTTGTGACTGCCATGCTGGCTCAGCAGAGCTGCCTGGCACCTGCAGCGTCCCATAGCCTCTGCTCTGGGGAACTGCCAGCTTGAATCACTGAGGCAAGAGGTAAACTAAAGGGTTACATTGTACGAGCAATGGGCAGAGAAACCTCATCTCAGTGCATGGTGATGTTTGGGTTGTAGGGAGCTGCTTAGGTGAGGAAACAGTGAGCAACAGGGTCCCACACAACACCCTGAGGCTCTGCAGAATGGACCTTTGGAAGAAGTGTTGTTGGTCCTCCCTTCAGAGCCAAGTGTTTCTCTGCTAAGGCTGTAGGAGGAGGAGGCTGGGAGAAGAGGAGCAGGGTCCTAGCAGAGTGCAGGGTTTGGAGGGTGACAAGGAGGAGTGAGGGAAATGTACATGGTGTTGGATGGAGTTGGGCTGTGCTGGGTAGGCTGGATGGGAGGGGAAGCTGGAGAGACTGGTGGTCAGGGAGATTAGGGAATAGCCAGCAGTGAAATGGGAGACCAGGGGACAGTTTGACTTAACCTGGGTATGTGGAAGCTCTTTTTATGGCCTTTACCTGCTCACTAGAGATGGTTTTCAGATTGTCATGGTACTGGCTCTGCCCCTTATTGCATTATCTCAGGAAATCCATGCTTTGCAGAGTGACCACTAATGTCTGCTTAAATTTTGGCTAAGAAAAAAAATTAGAAATAAAATCTCCCTTCCCTATGTGCTAAGTCACATATTAAGGGAATGGCCTGGGCCACTAGCAGCTGTCCACACAGAGCTGCCATTCTGCTTGCAGGTGAGAGAGATCATAACAAGAGACTAAAGCTTCTCTGAGGTAATTGTGTTCTGCTCCAACAGACTTGTCTACTCCCAGTTAAATCTCACAGATTTTACTGTGATTAGATACCCAGATACTTTGAGTCATGTTCCTAAAATAAGCTTTGCAAGTGATAATTGATAGCCACATCCTTTTCAGGGGAAACTGAGGCACACTTAACTCACTGACCTCGTGTCCCCCATGGAGTCTGCAGTAATGGTTTGGAGACAATCCTCAGCTTCTGCCTCTTGACCTTTAGCATTTCTCCTTACCTGGATTGGTGGCCATCGTGGATCCTGAGAGGTTCTGTGTAGGCACGGAGTGACTCACACATTGCTTGTGTAAGAAATTCCAGGTCAGGGCTGAGTGAGAGCAGGACAGGGGAAGGAGAGACATGTGCAAATGTAGCCTGCAGTGACCACTTGCTAGATCATTTTAGATTTGTTCATTTCTTTTATGTCTGTATTTACTCAGGGCCTGAGTGTAGATGGCTCAGCATTAGGCAGTGGGTTTGGAATCTGGCTCTTGCAATCTTCCCTCTTTTTCCAGTTATCTGATTTCCCCTGTATAAAAACTCCCACTCCTATCAAGGGTGATGAGGAGATGTTCATTCTTTTACAGCAGTGGTCCATCTCACTGTTAGAAAAACAAGAATCTACAGGTCCCAACCAAAACTCAGTGGCTTTGCTCTTGTGCCAGGATCCTGTGGGGGTTTAACCATAGCAGTTATCATTCTAGCTACCAGCTGAAAAGGACATGTGACAGCAGAGCTCTGCACAGATAGTTTTTTGAGATACTGGTTTAGTTTCATGGTAGAGGAAGGATTTTTTAACAGAGCTTAAGCAGAAGCTGCTAAGATCTGTGTTCCCAAGTTGGTAGGAGAAATGAAGGAGTTACTTGTTCTGTGCACCTTTCCAGTGTGCAGTGACCTGAAGCTGAGCTCTCAGCCTGACTTTTCTCATGGTCTGCACTCCTGCTGTCTTCCCTGGGCATTTTGTGTGTGAGGAAGGGAAGCCAAGAGCTTTATGTCTGGTTTAGAGGTTTTCCAGATCAGCAGTAAAACTCCTGGAGTCTTCCCAAGTAGCAGGGTTTCTGATGGGTATAGCCAGCAAACATTTTGTTGGCATCACTGGTATTGGGATAGAAAAATTCCAACGTGTACCATCTCTCCTATCTGTGAGAAGCCTGACTGCCAGGGAACATGTGGGCACAGTCCAGTACACCTTATAAAAGCAGAATTCCAGTGGACTTGAAAGCAACCAAGCGAACAGAAAAACCACCCAAATACCACTTGCCCAACAGCAGGTCAACTTGACTGGAGTGAGGGTGCTGTGCCAGCTGTCTTTCCTCCAGTTGGACTGGGGTAACACACTGGACTTCTCCTGCTGAACCAAGTGTTACTCTTCTGTCTCTCTTTGCCTTTTCCCAACCCCCAGTGATGCTGCTTTTCTTAAGATTAAATTTCACTCTGTGACTGACCAGGATTTGCTTTATAGAAGCCAATGTTGCTGACAGTGCCAGAACAAAAGGCAAATGATCCTTTTACTACATAGTCTGTGGTCATTGTGTTCCACAGGCAAGAGGTGCTTGAACTCCCATAAAGCAGTGACAGTGCCCACTTAGAGAGCTCTCTAACTGCAAGGCATTTCTGCATCCTCACAGGCGAGGCACAATTCAAATATGTGTGTGTTTATTTTCAGTTTTATGCTGTTCCCTCTCAAGAAAGCAGCTGTAATCCCCGGGTGCAGAGGGCAGTGGGGAAGAAATGTGCAGGGTGTTTGTCACTTCTAACGCAGGCAGCATTTCTTTCTTTCTTTGTTGTTTTTTTTTTACAGAGATAAATGACAGCGAGGGTCACCCGAGCAGCAGCCACCAAACCTTGAAAGGGACCTCAAAATGGGCTTCATCCCTGGAGAGCCTCCTCGAAGATCCAGAGGGAGTGAAACGATTCAGGGTTGCTATATTAACTATGGATGTTGTTAGAAACCAAAATGAGGATTTAAAGCTGAGTGTCAGTGCTATTGGTGCAGCTGTGCCAGTGCTGTAAGCACATGGGCGTGCATCCTACTACATATGCACCCTGAGCAGAGGTGGCAGAATTGGAGCTGTGGCATTTGCTGAGCTTCTGAGGTAGTGTCTTTTGCCACTTGCTGTCCTTAAGGCACATGGCAGACTGGATTGCATCTTTCTAAGTGGATCTATCAGCTGGTGCAAGGATTAGCAAGTTACTGTCGACCACACCACAGTCTTTGAGCTGCTTATCTCTCCTGCCAAGCATTATTTATCACTGAGGACCAGTCCCATGCTCTTTACTCTCATATGTTGTTCTTTGTTAAGCAATGAGTTGCCACTAACAGCTCCTGAGCCTGGTAACTCTGTGTGGCTCTCAATCTGTGTAGCAGCAGCTGAAAAGAATTCCCTTTAAGTTTGCTACAAGAGTGAGCTTGTGCAGCTCAAAATGCAGGCTTGAGGCTTAATTAGGTGAGGGTGGCAAGCTGGTTTTTCAAGGCTTTCTTGCCATATTAGCTATAGCAACAGGAATTACCTACCTAAGTGTGGTTTTGCCATACCAAGCATTGATAAAATGCACTGGGATAAAATGTTTCCTGCCAGACTGGTTGGAAAAGGGATGTAAACTAAAATTACAAACCACCATTTAGAATCCTTAAAAAAAAAAAAAGTAAAAATCATGGCTCTATTTAGTTTTTGGAGTTATTTATTCTCTGTTTTCCAGCACTTGGGAAAGAAAACTGATGATCTTGGAGCTATGAGTATTTCAGTCATTATGTTTGTTTTGTAAAGGAATTTAATGTACATTTTTCCCATTTTAAAACATGCTTCACTTTGAGGAACGTGTTTTGTTTAAACACTGTCCAGAGAATGCAAATACAGCTCTGCTGTAGTTTACTTAAAGTGAATTTATTGCCACTGATGATCATGTTGAGAAAGACTTTCACTGTAGAGATTTTACTCATTAAAAAATCAGAAAGATAAATACATGAGAATCTCAAGTGATATATGACTCTGAAATAGTTCATTATGCTCACCTGCTAATGAATTAATATATTTTTTGATTTCCCTCTGAGTAATGACTCTAAAATTACTCAGGTTATTTAAGGGTGACTGAAGAAACTCTTCTTGTTAGCTACTGATGTGCTCTGAGATTAAATGTAGCTCATCACTGCCCAGGAATGAATAGATGATGGTTCATCTGTGTCTTGGGAGTGTGCAGAGGCACTAATGCAGTGGTTCTGGTACCCTGGATTATGTAAACTCCTGCCATGGTAAAGCTAGCCCTGGGCAGCTTCTAGTTTCAATAGCCGTAGTAGGAAGAGAAAAGAAGCAAATGAGAAATGGGATCCTAATGTTTGTTTGTTTGTTTCTCTTTTCCCTAGGAATTTTTGAAGAAGGAATTTAGTGAAGAAAACGTTTTGTTCTGGCTAGCATGTGAAGAATTTAAGAAAACACAGGGAAAAAAACAGGTAGGTTTCCTAAATAAATGTAACTTGTCAACAAAGTTTCCAGAGCAGAGCTGGAGCTATAATGTTTGTGTTGAATAACATGCTTCATGTGAGTGCAAATAAATGGATTTGAAGGAACTGCACTGAAATCACCGTGGTGGAATTGTTTGGAAACAAAGCTGGTTCATTTCAAGTCAAAACAAAATGCTGAAATTGTCAAGCTTCCCATGTTTTGAAAGCTCCAAACTTTTTTGGTTTTGCTTGGGAATAGCAAAAGTTTTAATTCAGTGATGGTGCATCATTTTGCTTGAAAAATAGAAGTAATTTCTTTCAGGACTATTTTTTTAAAGCATAGAGGCTGTTACATGGAGATATACACCACTGTCACATTCTTAGTGGAACATAAAAATAACAAACAGCACAAACAAAATGGTTTACAATACCAAAATGAAAGGTTTTGCCTTTATCAAATTACAAGTTACACAAGAAGAGAATCTGAGGGTTCATTTAGACTTTTTTGTTTACATATTTATTCAAATTGATATATATCTGCACAGGATTTTCATGTTCATTAAAGGTATATTTTTTTTTTCTGGTAGAAAATACTCAACTGGAACTCTTTCAAACAGCCTCCTCCAGTAAGTTTTTTCCACTGCTTGGAACTTGGTCCATGTTTAGATCCACCAGGAACACAGGATCTACCTTCACATTTAGGCTTTGAAGCCTATAGAATCAAGCCTAAAAGAACATGTTTTCTCTGCTTGTTTCTGAAAAAGATGTTGTGCCTTTTTCTTTTTCATGAATTCCAAATTGACTTGATTTTTGAGATGAGGATTCTCTGAGTGTGAAATGAAGCTGTTTCCAAACTCCAAGGGAGCATCGTTGTTGTTGAAGGTGTGACTTCTAAGCCCCTTTTTTTTGAAATCCCACCCTTCTGCTTTTCACATGTGTGCAGCTCTTGTCCCCAAAGGGAGCAACAGATACAAACACACAGCCTCTCTTGCACTCCTCTGGCCAAAGTAAGCAGAGTACCACGAAGAGATGAGGCTGGGAAATGCCACTCTTAAATCTGCTCCAAATGACCTGTTTTGAGTAACATCTGGGACTAGGAATCAGGTGGGGGAACTGGGCTGCTAGGGCTGTTATAAAGGGCAGGCATGAAGAGAGTGACATCTGCACTGCAGGGTTGCCCTCTCAACATCAGTCAAATGTTCTCAGCTGAAACTGTTTCCCAGCAGATTTTCAACAAAAAGAAATCCCTGGATTTGGAACAAAACATATTTTGGAGAGGGGAGTCTACTTTCTGTAAATACTCTCTATTTTGCACTACAAAAGCATTTCCCTCAAAACAATTTTCTTCTTTCAGTTGTGAATAATTTTTGGTACTGATAGGTGCATAAAAATATACAAAATTCTTGCAAGAAGATGAAAATGTTCAGTTTGACTGTGCACTTTGTAATGTTTTGTGTTATTTCAGCTTTGTATATTTATCTGCTTGCCTCCCACATTAAGATTCATGAATGAATACAGACAGTCTTTAGAAAACAACAACTGATCTAGCTGTTTTTCTGCAAGATGTAAGACAGGAAAGGAAATAAAGTAAATGAGATGGGATAAAAGAGGGAACTGTGTTCCATGCCACGATGGTGGCAGCAGTATTGGCAGCTGGTGTGAGGCCAGGAGTCCTCTTCTCCCCTTGCCTGTAAGGGAATGTTTCAGCTGCAGCCTGAGTTGGATTGGATGCCTCTTCCAGTCTGGGTGAGCACAGTAGCATCAGTCTCACTGACCTGGCCCTGCTTCAGCACAAGCTGCAGAGATCTCTGGTGTCAGTTTGTGACAAAACATTTCCTCTCTTTTATCCCCAAATGTCCATGCAGCATCTTGGCTGGTATGTTCCATATGCTGGGCTGGGGATCTCCCTGCTCCACTAAAAGCATTTGCTTTCTGAGCTGGTGAAGTAGAAGCCAAATGAGAGGAACCCTTTGCTTTGCACAGGGCAGATGTTCTTCCTTTGTACATCATACAGTGTCCTTGCCAAGAGGTATGTAGTCTTTTACTGATACCCCTTGGCCAGGGATCAAACAGCATTTTAAGCTAGAAATGAAAGTGGAAAATCCTTTTGTAAGGTCCCACATTTTGCAATGGGATAATAATTGTGTTTTCCCTTGCTAAAGAATGTCCATCTTTTTTAGCTATTTAGGACTGTGCATGCTAGTACAGGAAATGGCAAACTGATGTATAGAGGTAGTAACAGTTCTTGAATGAACTGTTGAAAGAATGGGCAGAGACTTAACTAGCTTCCATTTAGCTTAATTATTCAGCACCAATCATTGCACAGATCTGGAGTCTAGCACTGCCAAAGCTATTACAGCCAGCTAGAATAAATGTGCTTTAGAATGACACAGACTGTACAGTAGATTTTTATAGCTACTGCTTATGGATGTCTTTGTTTAGATAATGTACAAAGCTAGAAGGAGCTCTAAAAATAGAAATCTTTCAGTGTTTAGGATAGTGTGAAGCATGAATTTGTCTTCTGAAGAAGCATGAATTTGTCTTCTGAAAGTGGCTCTTGCAGAAATCTCTTTGTGTCTCTAATGTGAGCAAAGTATTCTAAAAACAACTTTTTACTTATTTTATAACCTGCTTCTCATTAAAACTGGTTTACCACAGAAACTAGATCATAGACACTTAGACTTATGGTCAGATGAAGCTGATTACAATTTAACCCAGATCAAATGGGATTTTTTTTTTTTTCCCCTTACATTTGAAGTACAAGGTCAACTTCTCATTGCTTAACATCAGAGTATTAGTGTGTGGGGGGGGTTTCTTGGTCAGTTTAAACTTGCACTAAGGTTAGCACAGCACCTGGCCTGTGGATTAATTCTCCAGTGTGCCTGATGTTCCTGCCATTCCTCAGTGTCAGCCTGGAGCAGCGTTTGGTTCTGTACAGGCTGGAGCAGCATGAGGGTGGTGGCTCAGTAGATGTGATGTCCTCCTGGTTTCACAGCTAGACTCAGGCTCACCCTGCTCCTGCTTGCTGACAATTGCAAGCTGCCTATACTGGGCTGGTGCCGCGCTCAGGAAATAACCTGGGCCTTTCCTCAAAGCTTATTGAATTTGGTTCAGTCATTCCTCTAACCACAGTCACGTGGGCTCTGCCTAGAAGCTGACTTACACCAAGCCAACACAGGCACATCTTGCAAGCTGCTGCACAGATAGATCTTCTCTGTCCCCATCTTCTTGAATGTGAGGCCCTACACAGCCAGGGCTGCTGGATGATGGGGCCAGGGGGACTGCTGGCAAGAAACAGCCCCAGGGTCTTGGCTGCTGTGTCAGCTCCAGACTAGTGGTGGGAGCACTTAGTCAGGAGGAGGCAGAAGTGGAGTTCGGACTGCTCCATGAGTTTGTGTGTGTTTGCCTGTTTGGGTGAACTAATGCAAAATGCCTGTTTCAGGGAGTGGGGGAGGTTTTCAGCATCTGCAGATCTAAACAGCAAGCAGACTATGTCACTGCTCTGGGCAGGTTTTAGATGGACTAGATCCAGTCTGTCTTCTTGCAACATAGAGGCACCATCTCCTCTCCTCAGCTCACGATAAATCTCTCTAGTTTTTAAAAAAGGATGTTCTTTCTTTATAATCCCTTTAAAATTGAAGTTAAAATAGAAATGTAATTGTTAGCAAAGATTGAGGAAGGAATTAGATCAAGTCCACTCGTAGCAGTGAGCCCTGCTGCCACCCATATGGTCTTCATCTTAGGACAGATTTAATTATTGCAGTGGGAGTGGTAGGAATAAGTGGATAAAATTTAACTTTAAATATTTTATTGGAGTTAGTCATATGCTGTTGCATTTGTGACAGCTAATGAAATAAACAACATGGCCATTGTGCTACTTCCTGAAGTTTAGATGGTGCTTCACTTAAAAATAAAATACAGATTGTAATAAATGATTAAAAAAAATTAAAAAGTTTTCATTTATTGCTAAAACCTTCAAAATACCCCTGTTGAGGAATTTTGTAGAGAACAGTTTCAGAACAAAGTACACCTATTCAGGAGCTTCCTCTGCCACTTCCCATATGGAATATGGCAATGGTTAGGCAGGACTGGGTAATGCTGCACAGCTGCTACCTGCTGGGGCCTGTTCTGAGGAGCATCTAGGACTTCCATTCACCTTGTTTGGGAAGCACACATGCTCACAAGCTGACCTTAGGAAAGGAAGTGGGAAAGAATTTTGTATCCACTTGAAATAGTGAGGGGGATTTCTCTAGACAGAACTTTGTACTGCAAATGGGAGTTTGGCACAGATGCTGGGGCAAGCACACAGATGTAAGTGAAAAGTGCCAGAAATCCTTTCATAACCACCTGTGAACAAGCTCTCAGTTTAAGTGTTGTTTAAATTGCAGAGCAGAGTCCCCTGTGCTGGGGCATTAGTTTCAGGCTTACCCAGATGAAGGACAGTCACCCTCTGAACGGGGAACGTCGCTGCTGCCTCCCCCGGGGCCTGCTTCTCCCTCCAGTGTCATCTGGGGGAGCTATAAAATACTGGCAGCTTTAACTGTGCTTTCTTTAAAAATAATTTTTAAAAAGTAGTTAAGCTGATGCTCTACCACTGAAGTGCAGAGGTAGCATAACACTTGTTCCTTGTGCAGCAGAACCTGTAACCTTTAGGTGGGCATTTCTTTTATCCACATTGCTATGAAGTCAAGTCCCGATGTCTCTCCAGCAACCCCCTCTCCCTACCACAGAGCTTTCACTTCCTTTGCCATTCTGTCCCACAAAATCCAGACGTCCTCCCACACAATCCTCATGTTCCCCACCATGTTGTCTAAACTTCCTCCCAGTACTTCTAGTTTTGTGTCTCCCTCCAAGGCCTCCTCTACTCCTTCTCTGCAGTGCCCAGCTTGCTCTAATTATCCTTGGGCAAGCAGCACCTTGTGTGGTGGTCCACTTGTGAGGTGGAGCTGTGTGTGTACTGATGAGCCAGCTAAGTACACACTGGATGGTCAAGTGGATTAGGTAACTTTTCAGCACATACTGCAGCTTTGTGCTCAGTGCATGTGCTGCTTTTTCTCTCCCTTTCCTTTCTCTCACCATTCTTCTCCACTGAATCAGTAGGAGGGTCATTATTTCTCAGTCCTTTGCCCCTCTCTTAATTATGGTTGAAATTGAACAGCAGGTTCAAAAGTTATTTAGGTAGAACCAGTACAGTCACTGACCCTGGCTTGTCTGGTAACAGCTAAAGGTACCTTTGCTGTGTCTGCATTAGGATATTCACTTTCAGTGGAAGCAGTCACACCTCTGATTGATTGGATTAATTGCTCATTTAGAACAGACAGGGCTGACCCAGTCCTCCCTGATCTGTGAAACTGGCAAGATAGGAAATTTTTACAACTAATTCACTGTGACCTAATGCACCTGACACATGGTGTGCTACTGCTCAGATGAATAATTTGTTTTAAAAAGGAATGTTCCTGGAAAGTGTGTGTCCCCTTCAGCAGTGACAGAGTTAACTCTTTAGGCCTTGTGAATTGTCAAACACATGGAGCTTTCCTTCTAATTATCCCCAAATGTTGATTCTATGTACTTTTGCAGATGCAAGAAAAAGCTAAAGACATTTACATGACTTTCCTGTCCAGTAAAGCTTCCTCCCAGGTCAATGTGGAAGGGCAGTCCCGACTGAATGAGACCATGTTGGAGACACCTCACCCACTCATGTTTCAGAAGCTCCAGGACCAGGTAAATTTTTTTTCTTCAAGAACAGTGGGTTTTGTTTTGTTTTGTTTTGTGTTTGTTTGTTTGGGGTTTTTGGGGGGTTTTTTTGGGGTTTTTTTTTGTCTGCTTTTAATGGTCTCTGCTTTCTAAGCACAAGCTAGTGTGGGCAAGTTGGGATGCTGCCTACTGCTGCCTGTGGCATGGATTGAACAGAGAGGCACAAGACTGGGTTGCTTCCCTATTGGGAATGTGAATACAGCTGCTCTGGGGATGGATGCCCCATACCCCAGGTTCCTGGCTCCATCTAACTGGGGCTAATTCACTAAAAGCCTTGGCACAACCCTGCTAATTCCTGTTCAGTACTTTCCTGGCTAAGTGGGTGAAGTTTTATTCTGTGTTCCTCTGCTGGTGGGTTGAGTCCCCCAGCTGTCTGACTTTGTGCCCACGTTTTCCTGTGTATTCAGTTGTGCTGAGTCATTGCTGGTGTTTGTTTCTGTAGTTGCCACTGGTTTCCTTGAGAGCTGGAGATTCTTCACTTTGTTTTGGTGTTTATATTGATGTGAAGAGAATGCAATTTTCTGAACACAAAACTTTAAAGAGGAGTTGGTATCTGCTTTGCCTTTTCCTAGAAAACTTAGGAGTAGAAATTAGGTGACATTTTACAGGCATGTCTTCTGGTGGTAAATTTTCTTGATCTTTAGCTTATTTTAAAGCATAACTTTTGAAGTCAGTCATTCTTATCTGTGGCTTCCCAGCACTTGTGGTCTGGAGTGTTTTTCATTCCTATACCATCCTCAGGGCTACCTGCATTTTCCATTTGGCTCTTTTGTGGAGAAACAGCACACTGATTGAAATAGTGTTTTCAACATATTTCATATCAGGTATTGAATATGTTAGTTGGGTACTGGCTGGGTTAATCAATTGAAGTGACCTGAGGAGCAAATGCTCTGCTGTCTTTCAAGCAATTTCCAAGTCATTGCCATTGGAAGTGTCTGAAAATTTCCATGTGAAGCAGCAGAGTTTTTCATGGAAGAACTTCTAACTTGAGGGAAAGAAAACATTCAGGTAAATCTAAGCACTGGAGGTCAGGGTGGGTCATTATGAGAGTGAAGCTGGATAGACTCCTGGTGTTAAAATGGTTTGCAGTTTTACAAATGAGCATGCACATGCAGAGCCAGGGATTAGTAATATCTGAACTGGATACATGCTAGACTGGTGGCAGAGGAGTCCCACCAAGTGTGTGAAGAAAGTCTGTAAACTATCAAAACTGAATATAGGGCATTTATGGGTTGTTGCAGGTTTGCACTGCCTGAAGCTTCTCTTTATTGCTGGTAGAAGACAGTTCAGGAAGAATTATCGTCCTCTCTAGTTTTCAATCCTTATAAAGTTATGAAGAATGGTATAATTTATACTCTAAAGAACAGTGTTAACTACTGCTGGCACTGTGTGTCTGAAGGATAAAAAGGCAGAGCTTGAAAGCCACAGTCTGGTCTACACTGGTAACTGGCACTTCAGTTCTGCAGAGACTGCTGATTTAGATGTGGCTGCTTGTGGGGTGTGGGTTTGTGCTTATAGCATGGCCTTAAACAAGTAGCTTGGAGGCAGTTGTTGATGCTGGCTGCAGTGGTGTTAGACTGGTTCACAGAAATACATAGATTTTAGAATACTTATAGGATAAATGTTCCTGCTTCAGTGGTGTTAGACTGGTTCACAGAAATACATAGATTTTAGAATACTTATAGGGTAAATGTTCCTGCTTCAAGGAGGCAATGAGAGGAGGGGGGAGAAACATGAGAATTTTGCTTTTGCACATGATTAGAAAATCTGTCTGTTCTGTGCAGTTGGCTGACCAGACCCTATCTCTGGAAGATGCTTTAAATGATACCAGGAGCAAGAGGAGTCTAAGTTCTTAACACAGACTTATGATGTGCTAACAGGCAGTGTCTTCCTTACTAGGGGTTTTTTTTCCCCTTTAAACTAGTTGGATAAATGTAATACTGTAGTTAGTCAGTGCCAGGAGGTTTAATTTGACTTTGCTCTACTGCATTGATTTGGGTCTACACTGAGAGGGTGTTTTGTGATTCTTAGTCTTCCAATATGTAGCTTATAATACAAGATTTCCACTGTTTTACACGTGAACTTGAGTATTTAAATATGTAAGCAAACAGTGATTAGTCAAATGATTTGTGTAAGTTACTTGCAAGAGGGGTATTTCAGCAAATGCACAGACAAGTTTTGTGTGTTTGCCTTTATCTGTCCACCTTCCATGAGGACGTGAAATAAAAAAAGCAGTTTGAGATGATGACTTTGTTTTCCTCCTGACAAAAAGTTGTATTGCTTGGCTGTGCTATCAGGTAGAAACAAGGCCTGTAAAGGTAAAGCTGCAGTTATCCACATGTGGGTTATCCACACATGCAGCTGGGGATCCACAAATTCATCTTGGAAATTTAGTTACTCTGAGTGCCATAGATTGTAATCAGTCATCAAGCATGACTCAGAGAGGCTCTGCCAGTGCAATAATAGACGGAGAGTGATGTAGGCTTTGGTTTTACCTCAATTATAGTCCTGAGGTTTACTTTTTTCCTTCCCCTCTGTTTCAAGACCGAGCAGAATATAGTTCTGACCTTGACACCTGAATAGATTCCAGGCTCCTCTCCCAAGACCTTTTGTTTCCAGAAAACTTGAAATGAGTTATGTTTTTTTTTGTCTGAAATGAGTATAAATAGAAGGGAAAGCAGTTATGTTGAGGGATGAGCCTAAACTCAAGCCCTGGGAGAGAAAAGCTGTATACTCAGTGTTGGCTTCATGCTGCTGTGCTGGCTGTGTACTGGCCATGAGGAGAAGGGCAGGTCTTGGGCTACTAAAAAGCCTCATGGCACAAATTTAACCCAACACCAATTTAGAAACACATTTTCACTGGCAAATTACATCTGTACCAGATGAGCTCTCTGTGGCAGTTACCTGCACCATTTCTGATCTGGCCTGACACCAGTCTTGGCATTCAGTAGTGTAGCAGCCTACAAAGGATAGGAAGATTGGTGTAAATTTAAGAATCATTGGTTAAACCTGTTGTTTCAGTCTTGATTCAGTTTGAAGTTTCAGTATTTGTGTAAATTATTTAGAGGCTTTTCTTAATTATCCAGTGCTCTGCATGTATAATGAGCTATTCTGTGATGTTCAAGAGTAACTGGAGTCAGAAAGGTGCCTCCTCTTCGTCAGGTCTGCTCAGTCCCTCTGAACATCTTCCAGCTCCCCTGCCAGAAGGGCACCCTCTGCAGAGCTGAGCTGCTGTGGGAGGAGTCTGGGTCATGCCCTGGCTTGTTCCACACAGGGAGCAACCTGCTCATCAGCTGTCCTACTTAGTGTCTATGGACGTGACCTCCCACCTTCAGTATTTGCTATCAAAAACTATTTCAGGATGGTTTCAGAGCTGGCTATTGTGAAGGTACCATCTGATTCTTAAACTAATGCAGGCATTCTTGCAAACAGATACCATGGAACGTGGAATATTGTTTGCTACCTGCAGCCCCTTTTGAGAGTTGGAAGGGTATTGTGAAGTTGTGCTTCTTAGTAATGCTTTAGTGCTATCAGAACAACAATGCATTGGAATTGGTCTCCTGTCCCCATTTCAAATCTCCTTTTACTTAGGGCATTGTTTTTGTGTTTGCTCTTTCCCTCCCCTCTTACCAGATATTCAATCTGATGAAATACGACAGCTACAGCCGCTTCTTGAAGTCAGACATATTCCTAAACCTGAAGAAGAGTGAAGAGCAAGAGGACAATTCTCCAGAGGCTCAGACTGCAGCCAAAAGAGCATCAAGAATTTACAACACATGATACAAGGGATCTCTTCAGGAGAGGCAATACAGTAACTAAATCACACTCAGGAACAGTCTAGGTTTCTAGCAGTTGCATTTAGGGCTTGAAAAGCTCAAAACCTTTATAGAAGATACTTACCTTAATTGCTTGAACAACTAACTGTGTTTGCATGATAGCTAATAACCAAGCACCCAAGGAAAGACTGTTTCCTAGCTAAAAGGCTGAGGTATTCCTCTGTAGCATGAATTGCATTTCATATTTCACAAGTTAAAATGCTTTCAGTTTTTGTATTTTCTTTTGTGAGGCATCATGATGATGAGGAATGGGACACAGGGTAGCTGTTGTTGTTTTTATTATTATTATTTTTGCCTTGTAGTTTATATTTGTGACCAGCTTTTATATCCTGAATTGCTGGGAGAAGCTATTGAGGAGTGCACTTCACATTACTTTGTGTTTGAGTCATTCATAGCAAACTCAGTCATGGAGGGACATCATCTTTCAGGGTTAAGCTCAACAGAATCCAATCCCTCTCTGTGTAACTTTGTTCTTTCAGGGTGATACCCCTTCTGCCTTGCCTTTATTGTTGAATCAAAACATTTCTGTAGTTGTGGTTTTAATCTCTGTATTTCTCTGATTTCCCCTATTTTGGTTTGCAGCAGACAATCATCTCCAGAGGATGTAATAACCTGTATTCCCCTGGGAGCAAAAGCTAAAAAAAGATAAAAGAGAATCTCTGAAGAACTTTTAACAGCCATTAGGAAACTTGACAGTTAATGTCCCTCTCTGGGAACATTAATTTCAGCAAAGCCTGACCAGGGCATGTCCTGCCTGTTGGTACAACATCAGTGTCAGATGCATCTGGTCTTTCCTAGGTCTCCTGAGCAATCCTTCTCTGTTGGGCAAGAATAATTTGATAAAGGGCCAACCAACAAAGTCTGGCTTTGTTTTATGAAAATCTTTCAAGTGAAATCAGCCTGCCTAATTTTGTTTTCCCCAGAGAAGTATTTAATGGTTTCCTAGTTGTAACTTTTCATAGCTGCAGTGGAGCAGGGGGTTGACATTCTGGGTTAGCCATTCTCACATCAAGCTTGAGAGGGAGGGGAATTCATGAGGTGAAATGTCATGGTGGCAAAGGAAGAGGCTCACAGTGGGTCTTCCATCTTGTCCTGGGACTGTGTCAGAGCTGCAAAGCTCTTTTTGGCCTGCAGGTTTTCATCTGTTGCTATGTGTTGGAGTTAATTCCCTGCAGTTACTGAATTGCAGTTGAAGCTGGGGAGATGATTGGCTCCATGCTCCTCACTGTTTCACCTTCTCTCATCATTAACTCTTCCAATCTTTGCACTACTTTTCTTCAACTCCTGTTCCTGTGCTGCCTAATCTAAGTGCACAGCTTTTGATTATTTTGTAGTTGGTTTTTTTTGTCAGAAAGGCCAGATATGTTTTCTACATTACTGTTGCTATCAACATTTTCAGACAATCCAGATTGTAATTTTTGAGGATGCAAACTCACTTGGTGGATTTGATGATTTCTTTTAACTCTGAACCACTCTTACAGGTAATGTGTAAAAAAAATTGTTTCCATGGGTTCTTCCCTAGTTAGATATAAGAACAGGAAAGGGAGTTCTGATTGTTCCCCCACAGCTAAATAGGCTGTTATTTTTCAGAAAATCAAAGAAGAGGTCAGTGCCTCTCTATGTGTGTTTTAAGATGTAATTCTCAAGCACTGAGTTCATTTTCCTTTTATGCTCTCAAAAGATTTAATGGTGAAGTCTCTTGCTGCAGGCACTTTCAGTGGTATTTGACCTCATGCTGAAGTTCTGTTTCAATGTTTTGCTGAATAGGAATGAAGTAAATGTGCACGAATCTTTTTGTTGTGATGGGGCCTAGGATGGGACCATCCAGTTCTTTTTGTAATCTCAGGATTACCTCTTAAAAAAATCAATGTAGTAATGAACTCTTAACACCTGTCACAGCAGAGGATGGAACTTCTGGTACCATTGAAGTCCTTGGGAGTGGGCAGGTTAAACACATGTAGGAGTTGGGATTTGTCTTGTCCTAGTAATTGCAGCAGCAGTCTAAGTGATACTGAAAAACACAGGATGGGGACCTTCAGGGGGGCAGATACAGAATGAGCTCTTACCACATTCATCACATGGATGCACAGAAGCTTGATTTTTAATCATATTGATTTTAAAACTGCATGCGTAAGGAGAAGAGTCTTTGACTATCATGGTTTAAAATAATAATAATCATACTAATAATAAATAAGCCCAGGAGCTGTGTGAGCAATGGTAGGGCATTAAAGAGAGAAAATACTTGTTTGAAGCTGCTTATAAACAACATTTTCCTTGGCACTATGCTCCCCACCAGGTACTGTCTCATTTGCTTAAGAGCCAAGGCCCCATTGGAGTAGACACAAAGGTGCTTTACACTACTACCAACCAAAGTTATTCAGACAGAAATATATTTGTTAGCAGCAGCTCAATGCTTAAGATGTTTATTTCAATACTTGTGATGTTTTGAAGGTAGTATATGTAAATCCTAAAATTGTTCATCTTTGAACTGCTCTCTTGCCTCAGCAGTAAAAAGTTCCTTGCCCTGCTGGCTTCTTATTTGTGGTGTTCTGGCTTAGATTTGTTTTTTAGAAGAAAACCAACGAGTAGATTTGCAAGGTGCAGCAATCAAAGGTTTTGTTTCTGTCCATTAGATTAGCTGCTCTTACAAGTGAAAAAGCAATCCAGTTAAAACCCTGTAAGCAGATGTCTGTAACTGCAGCATGTATATATGTGGAGAAGGTTATTTTGCTTCTGTTGATGTTATCACTGATCAGACTTACTTTGTGAAATATGTGACACTTGCTCTATGTGGCATAGGAAAAAAAAAATCACAGAGATAGAAGATTTTAGTAAATCCTGCATTCCAGGAACAGCTGTAAACATTGCATTGAACCTCAGGCTGTAAGTGGGTTCTCAGAGTTGCTGTATGTAGAAAGATAGGATCTACTCCTTTTCATAGAACTTACACTGAAGGTAAGAGCACAGAAAGCAAGCAAGAGAAGTTCCATGCCTGATTGCATGCCTTAAACTCTGCCCTGTTGTGTGTTTCTCAGCTAAGAATTAAAACATTCTACAAATGCACCAAATCCGTGTGCTGACAGTTGTTTTATGTTCTGTTCATAATTTGGGCCAAGATAATTTCATATCCTGTAATTATCCTGTTTTCTGCTTTCAGTCCCTGTTAACACAGCTGCTTACATTCCATCATGGTATATTTTTCTCTTGGAAGATGGGGTGACATTGTGGGTTTCCCTTCTGAGGGAGCAATTGCCTAAACAAATTGCAGAGAGTTACTTGAAGAACCCAAGATGCTTCTTGTACCTTCTCCATGTCCTCCTGGTTCTTTGTTCCAATTGCATTTCTTCCACTGCACTTGCTGAGTTACTAACCCACCAATCTGGAGAAGGAGGGTTTGACAAATCATAGGGAGGTGGAGAAATAGGTTTAATTATTCAGGTTTGAATAACCTTGTGGAACATGATTATATTTGTAATGAAGATTCAGATTAATTTTGAGTAGCACTTACATCTGGGTTAATAACTAGTTAATCTATGATGCAGAGAGAGATTCCCAATCATTCTCTGTCTGTGGTTCAAAGCTGACAAGGGATATATTCCCCCTTTTATAAATAGTTTATAACTTTTTCCATCCTGAAACAGAGCAGCAGGTCTTAAAGTCCCCTTGTTTTGCCAGATGTTTGCCCTGACACTCTGGAATGACTGGGTATGTGATAAAGACCCTTTCCCTGCCCCAGGGGCAGTCTCTCTTGTTTTAAATCCAACACTGCTGATGTCTGAGGGCTTTGGGGGCTCTTTTGGCTGAGCCACAGTCAAAAGCGAGCTGTGGGACACCCTTTATCCGAAGGATCTGTGTCACTTTGCTGTGTTGCCCAAGGAGTGCTCAGCAGCTGCTGCAGGGCTTTTGATCACTCACGGTTTTCAGAGGGCTTTCCAAACTTGACTTGAAATTACTTGAAAGCTGCTTTTCCTCATGTTGGCCGATCAGCGCGGCAAATCCACTTCAGTCGGGAGTTAAACAGCACCCGATACTAAGGGGGCTTGGGATGGTGAGGGTAGAAAGAGGGAGAGGAGTGTTGCAGACTGGGTGCTCTCAGAAGTGCAACGACGGCCACATTTAGCAGCACCCTCTCCTGGTTCTTGGCAGAACAACACGGAGGAATATGGCTCGTATGGCGAGGCTGCGAACCCAGGAAGGTCAGAGCTGCTCGTTTCCCCGGACAGCATGGACTTGGTGAACTTGCTGTAGGCAACAAATGCAGCTCAGTGAAAATGCTGCCCTGAAATACTCAGATTGGCTGCGTTTCGTTGAAGGCAGCTGGTGTTACTTGGAACAAAACGTGAGGGGATCACTGTGAGAAAACGGATTAAAGTGGCTTTGAGAGTTGGCACTGTAGTGCAGACAGTGCTCTCAACCTCCTGAGCACACTCGCTGCTACCAAACAGCTTCAGCGAAGTTGTCCCTTCCCCCTCCGCTGTTCCTGCCGCGGGCTGCGCTTGTTTGAATCACTCCAGGACGGGACGTTTCGGAAGGGAAGCAGTGACCAGCATGCTGAGTGTTGTAGCCCAGAGCCTGTGGGATTGTTTTGTCACACTGTTCTCTTGCTTCAGCTTCTCCCGAGGTAACGGGCTCCAGCCCAAGCCAGGGCCTGCCTGTTTTCCCGTGTTGCTCGTGAGCCTTGTTTTGCTGAACGTGCAGATGTGCAAACCAGGAAAAAAGGTTGGCCGAAAAAAGCAGCACTGAGAGCGTGACCTGCTGCTTCAGGTCTCCGGGCAACACTGAAATTAGAGTCAGAGAATGTCAGGGATTGGAAGGGACCTCAGAAGATCATCTAGTCCAACCCCCCTTTCAGAGCAGAATCACTTAGGTGAGGTCACACAGGAATGTATCTAGGTGGGTCTTGAATGTCTCCAGAGAAGGAGACTCCTCCCTGGGCAGCCTGTGCCAGTGTCTGTCACCCTCACTGTGAAAAAGCTCTTCCTTGTGTCAATTGCCACCTAGGGGATGTCCTGACCCTGCATGAGAAATGCACAGGGTGTGGGGTTTGTTCTCTTTACAATGCACATTTCAGCAGAGCCTAGCTGTTGGTTTCCTTACTGCATTTGCTGAAGGGATCCCAGGTCTGTCTGTGAGCTGCTCTGCCCGGCCAGATCCCTCAGCCCAGGGAAATGGTGGTGGTTGAGCAGGTTGCTGTGCCAGCCTGCAGCCAGCTGGCAGGAGCAGAGTTAAAGCTGTATCAGCATTAGCAAATGTGGTTTCCGTTTTCATCAGGCCTATCTTGGCTGCCCGTGGGATATGTCTGCTTGTGAGCTTTTGATTAGATAGATTTCAAGTGTTTTTCCATGTCATTAATAAGATGAGGTGGCAACTTGAAATATTTGAACAAGTTATGCTGACAATTGCAGCACTAAAGCTCTCCCAGTGTTACCAAAAATATACTAACTTGGGGGCAAGTTAAAACCTTTAAGGTTCTTTTTCAAGCTACAGTCTGGAGAAACAGCCTAACGTAAGTTTTTCTCAGTTCCTGTTCTGTATTTTCTGACTTTGCAATTTTTTCCATGGTTTAAATATTAGGTTTGGACACTCTTTCATGCCTGCAGTACACACAACATAAAAATGTCCTTTTTGCATACCTGAAATGCCACAGAGAAGAACCAGAGAAGGAGACAAGCTCAATGCCCCTCTTTTACTCTGCAAAGAGACTGAGTGATGTGAAACCCCAGGAGCTGAAGGACAAAAGGCAACACTGCTACAGCTGTCACTGAGACCAAGTACCTCCATGACCACATTGCAGGGAAAGAGTTTTGGTGTTTCCCTGCAGGAACAAGTCACTCCCCAAATGAATGGGAAATCCATTTCTGCTGCTTTTCTTGCAGTGTTCTGTTAGTCACTATTAAATCAGGACTCTCAACATCCTGACCAGGCTACTTGGCAAACCCACAGGCCTAGAGAAGACCCCTTGCATTAAAATTACAGGCCACCATGTAATGAAGAGAATGGGCTCACAGAACACCTCTGACTGCTGCTCCCTCCACGGCTTTGACACCATTTCTTGTTACAGAAGTATGAAATTACCAGGGTTTTTTTAGAGTCCAGCTTTCATCCTGAAGCCAGCCAAGTACGAGCTGTGTTTCATCCTTTCATCCCTTTTCCCCATCCACTTCCTTTTCTGCTGCAAGAGAAATAAGTGAACTCTTTGTGATCTCTGCTTTCGGGAGGTTTCATCTCCCAAGCAGCTTAATAGATTATCAGCAGAGTCCCAGCTAACAGATGGCTGGAAGTGACAGCAGTGCTGTAAAGAATTAAGTAAATTATTTCCATCTCAGGATTGGTCTAATTCACTACGTTATGGAGCTTTTAAGCATTTTCTATCCACTCAGATGAGTATTTGTGTATCATTTAAGGAACATGAACAAAACTTCTCTGAACCAAAATTTCCAGCCTCGAGGCGACTTGTTATTTTTGGAGTCATCATTAGGCCTTGGGCAAAGACTTAAGGGAAATCTTACCCTCTGTAGTTGGGCCAATAACACTGTAAACTTAAAGATGAACTGTCTTCTTCTGAGCTCAAGATTAGGCAAGGAACCAGCCTCTCGCTTAAGCCACTGGCAGCAGTCAGAAAAACTAGTGAGTGTGGCTTTTTTTTTTTGGTAATTGTTTGTGTTTGTTATTTTGACTTGCTCTGGTTTACTAAAAAAATCCCTTTCATGTGCAAGTGTGGAATGTTCTGTGAGATGAGAGCTGCCAAAACCTGAATCAGTCTTTTTTTTCCTTTTTTTTTTTCTTCATTTTTCCCTCCACTTCAGAGGGGAGGCTACAAGCCAGAAAAACAGAACTTGGAAGTGATGAGTTTTTTTGGGGCTCAGCTTTTTTAATAAGAGATGTCCAAGGATGCAACTGACCCCTGGTAAGACCCCCAGTGTGGGGGGTAAAGGGAAAGATGCCCAGCTGAGTGCTGCCAAGAGTAAGCTTGTGTTCAAAGGTCTGCTGTTAAGGCTCAGATGTCCTTGTGCTCATAACTGGTGTCCCAGCAAAGCTCTCAAATGGGATAGGAAAAGTGGGGGAAAAATCAGCCTATGTGCTGATTTTATTATATTATTATTATAAATATTATATTATTTATATTAGCTGACCTTCCTGATGTGCTAAATAAAACTGAGATAGGTGGAGCAGTGGCCTAAGGGGTGTAAATGAAGCCAAAAGGGCATTAGTTTGCATTCAGCTTAGTTCTGGGTTTGGTCCACGTGAAATGATTGAAGTGGCACCAAGACTGTTGGAGTGGGGTAGCTGTAGCTACGCTGTGACAACCATCATTCACTTCACCATCATTTCTTTGCCTATGGGTGAGTTCAGCTGGGAGCTAAGGTCTCCAGAAGCATGATGTGTTCAGCCAACTTTCATTTTGCTTTTGTGGCAGCAATCTCATATTAAGCAGCATTTTGCTTCAAGGCACGTCTTGCTTCACCAGGTTGGGAGATTTATGAGCATCTGGACTACAGCAGAATGAAGCACCCACTTCCTAGAGGACTTACAGTCCTCACACACACCCTCTCTTCACTTTGAGGTCTTCACCCTGCTCCCTCACACCTCCAATTTTACGTAGGTATAACCCAAACCTGAGATAAACAAATATATAAATAAATAAAATGCTGTGGATATATATATATAAAAAAACCCCTATATAAATGGTGTGATCCATCAGCCCTGGAGGCTGATGGATCACAAACCCTCTTATATTTAATATCCTATTAAAATTGCCATTTTTCATCACAGGGAAAGTGCAGCGATTGGAAAAAGAAGTAATTTTTCCTGAGCTTCTCAAAAGAAATAAGGAAAACCATGGCTCACAGTAATGTGAGCCTCACTGGTTTCCATTGAAAAGTATGTTCACTTGTTACAACATGTAACCTGTTCCATAATTATTATTTTTTTTCCCTAACATTTAGATGTGCCACACATTCTGGTGCCTTTGTGCCCTCAGCAGTAGCCAGCAGGGACATTTTGCTAGCCATTGCCAGGCTCCCAGAACAGCCACGTGACAATATGAGGCATGAGCAGGGGCTCACAGGAGAAAGATACAAAAACCTTGACCAGAGTGTGGCCATTTTTTCTATTTTTTGATTCACAGAAGCCATAGAGAAACCTTCTTACAAGGGCCCACACATACTCTAGGTGCTTGTCTGGCTCCCTTAACTCAGCAAATCTATTCATGCCAAGCTGGGCAGTGCTGAACCTCAGTCAGGCCAGAGAAAAACCACGGTGAGAGGAGAGAGGAGGGCACCCAGCAGAGCTGCTGCCTGAGCCTGCTCCTCAGCCAGGGGCACTGTCAAATGGAATTCTGGTTGACCTCCAGCTTCCCATTGCAGCCCAAGAGGAACACAGTCTTATGAAGTGGAAGATACTGATCAGAGCTTCAACAACACGGGAGGCTTTGAGGAACCCACGTGAGTCATTGCTGGTGCTGGTGAGCTCCTTGGGAATTGCAGCAGTGGGAATGGGGCAGCTACTTGGGGCTGGGAAAGTGGCTGTTGCCTTGTGGGCTTTTTGTTTATTTTGTTTTATTTCTTGCCAACAAGACTAGAAACCAAGGTTTCTCCTGAGGGGATACCTTACTACTCTCTACAACTGCTTGAAAGAAGGTTGTAGAGATGTGGGTGTTGGTTGCACCTCACAAGTCACAACTGATAGAAATGGCATTGTGTTGTGCCAGGGGAGGTTTAGGTTGGACATTAGTAAAAACTTCTCATGGACTGAATCAGTGAAGTGCCCAGGGAAGTGGTTGAATCACCACCCCTGGATGCATTTACAAGCCATCTAGATATGGTGCTCAAGGGTATGGTGTAGTAGTGGCCCTGGTAGAGTAGATAACGCTTGGACTTGATCTGAAAGGTGTTTTCCAACTGTTGTGATCTTGTGATTCCTGGTGTGACTGTACTGATAAAGGTGGAGCTACAACAGTAATACATTTGGCTACACCTTGCTGTAAATCATTTTTAGTCTGGAGAAAAGGTGTCTCAGGGGAGACCTTCTTGCTCTCTACAACTCCCTGAAACGAGGCTGTAGCCAGGTGGGGGTCGGTCTCTTCTCCCAGGTAACACATAGTAAGACAAGAGGTAATGGGCTCAAGTTGCACTGGGGGGCTTAGGTTGGACATTGGGAAAAACTTCTTCCCTGAAAGGGTTGTCCAGTCCTGGCCCAGGCTGCCCAGAGCAGTGGTGGAGTCCTCATCCCTAGAGGGATTTAAATGATGTGTAGATGAGGAGCTGAGGGACATGGCTAAGTGATGGGATTTGCAGTGTCAGGTTAATGGTTGGACTTGAGAGTCTTAAAGGTCCTTTCCAACTGAAATGATTCTGTGATTTATGACAACTTGGACATGCCACAGGTTGTCACTGCCCTGGATACATTTTCTAGGTGTGCTTTCCATGCATGTTCCACCAGGGCTGAAATCCCATTTGTTTCTACAGCTAACAGCACTAATTTAAAAGTGATTTAATCAGGTGACAGCTTTTGCATCTGCTACAGGTTTCATTAAATTAACACCATTAATAGATTTACATTTTGTGGACCTGTCTTAGATGCCTGTTTGTACTGACAGAAGCCAGAGACCCAATCTCCATCATTAACACTGGGATTTTCAGAGGCTTAAACAGTACCTAAAATTACAGCTGGAGCCAGGGAGGGATTGTGCCAAATGCCCTCCTTGGCCTGCTGCAGAACACGAGGTTGGATCTCTCATATGGTTATAGTTTACAACTTGGAAAATTCAGCCAGGATCTTGGTAGGAGTGTGACGCTGACTGAAATCAATGGGAAAGAGAGAAAAAAAAGGGAAAATATAGAGTTTTAAATACAACACCATCACGTTCCTGTGACACTTCCCTCTCTGAACCAGGATGGGTTAACTCTTGCCCTCACAACAAGTGAAGAATAATCATGAGTCAGTAACGTTCCCTGGTAACCAAGAAGGCCAGTGGTGTCCTGGGGTGCACTAAGAACAACGTGACCAGCAGGCTGAAGGAGGTTCTCCTACCCCTCTGCCCTAGTGAGGCTATATCTGGAGTATTATGTCCACATCTAGGCTGCCCAGTTCAAGAGGGACAGGGAACTACAGAAGGGAGTCTGATGGTAGTCTACAAAGATGCTGAGGGGACTGGAACATCTTTCTGATGGGGAAAGGCTGAGTGCCCTGGGACTGTTTAGCCTGGAGAAGACTGAGAGGGGATCTTATCAATGTTTATCAATATCTAAAGGGTAGGTGTCAAGAGGATGAGGCAAGAGTTTTTTCTAGTGGTGCCCAGAGGTAGGACAGGGGGTGATGGGCACAAACAAAAGCAAGGGAAGTTCCATCTGAATATGAGGAAAAACTTTGGTGTGAGGGTGCCAGAGCCTGGGACAGGCTGTCCAGAGAGGCTGTGGAGTCTCCTTCTCTGGAGAGATTTCAAACACCCATGGACACTGCGATCCTGGGCCCCCTGCCTTGGGTGACCCTGCTGGAGCACGGGGGTGACACCAGATGATCTCCAGAGGTTCCTTCCAGCCCCGCTCCCCGGCGGGGCCAGCAGGGGGCGCCCCAGCGCCGCGGTCGGGCAGCGCGCGGGCCGTGCTCGGGCGGCGGCAG
>JANHGL010022167.1:3375-30843 GCA_024611195.1 Ceyx melanurus
GCTACTTGTCGTTGGCCGTTTCGGGGTCCGGTGTTGACTGTGGGTGGGGTTGGGGGGGTAGGTGCCCGGGGGGGTTGGGGGGGGGGGAGGGGGGGGGCGGGGGGGGGGGGGGGGGGGGGTCATGAGCTGAGCTTCATTCTTTCAAGCAATGTTTCAGGCCAAGAAATTTAGACCCTGGAGGTCCTGCTGTTTCCATATGCTCAGCTCTGCAGCTCCACATGCTCCTATTGCTGCTGTGCCCCAGTACCATTGGGTTTTTAAGATCCATCTGTTTGCACCAAGCCTCCCTTGAGGGGAAAACGGAGATAATTCAAGGTCACAGGGTGTGTCCAGTGATCTCATGATGTTCACCAATGCCACACCACCACTGAGCAAACATGGAGGCTGGCCTGGGCTGTGTGCCACCCCAGGGGAGTCACCCGAGCCAGTGCATGGGCAAGGGGAGCATGGAGGGTTTCTTGCGCAAGGTCAGCTACACAGAAACGTGAATCCAGGAAAACACGCAGCTGGGTCAGCCTCAGCCCCCAGCCTGCCCCATCTCCAGGCACAAGCAGCTCTGAATCTCACCATCTGCATCGGGCAGTTCCATGCCTATGGGGCATCCTGGGGTGGTAGGTCCTGGAAGCCACCAGTCCCTGCAGGGTCCCACCAGCTCATCCCAGAGCTGGGTTTGAGCTCTACTAGCCTGTTTCCACCCAGTGCAAAGGGGTGAAACTCACAAGGCAGGAACTTGGAATGTGAATTTGGGGAGTCCCTGAGGAAACTTACCCCCGCAGAGGTTAGTGCCCTTGTTACCACTGGGCAAAAACAGTCCCAGATCCCTGGCTCTCAGCTGCAGCAGGGTGACTCAGCAACAGCCCTGCCATTATTTACAAACAATGAGTTAACCACTAAACACGTGCCATGAAACACACGAGGCAGCAACATTTATGCTCTCCATATGCAATCAAGGTCTTGAAGCAATGCTGGAAGAGCCTGCACCAGTGCCCAGGGCCCAGTGCCCAGACTGGCTAAGGATTTCTTCCCTCGCCTCCAGGATATACACCCTGCCTGCTGGAAAGGTGATGGAGCTGACACATGTGTGCATCCCAAGGCATGTGTGTGTGTACCCCTGGGTGTGCATGTGCATCCTGTGTGTGTGTGTGTATCCCTGTGATTGTGCAGCCCTGTGTATATCCCTGTGTTCATCCTTGTGTACATCCCAATGTGCACCCCTGTGCTTATTCATCCCTGTGTGCACCCCTGTGCCCATGGGTCCCAGAGCAGTGCTTGCCTGTGCATGGGCCCAATGCGGGTCTCACAGCTCTCTCTGCTCAGAAGACAGACTTGTTGAGATAAATTTATCTGGGTGCATGTAGCAAAGAGTTGTAATGGGGCTTCAATAAGGACTTTGTTGAAATCTGTGCTCCATTTCTTGGTGAGGTTCTTATTCTGCTAAAGTGGGTCAGGCTTTGTTTGTGTGTTTGTCAGGTTCCCTTCAAGTGTGGCAGGAAAAGCCATTACCTGGTGTTTGAGCACTTCAAAATGATGCTCTTTGGTTACTTACCACAGTGGGAAAGGAAAGGAACTTTGGGTTTTGTTTTCCTACCACTGAAAAGGCATCAGGTTAAGATTTTAACCTGTTCTTTGCTCAAATCGTAAATATAATTTTGCTATAATTGACCTAATTGCTGAAAGAGACAAATCTTATATGGGCCTTGAAAGATGAATTAGGTGTCCTTGAGGAATAGTTTTATATGCCAGAGCAGTGGGTCATGGGAGATGCATCTCTCTTGCAAATCAAGAAGCTTAGATACGGAGAAATCTCCACCCAACTTCAGCAATAAATGGTTTAATCCATCCCCTGAACAGAGAAAGGTATATTTCTGCAGAGCCATGGCCACAGTGAGAGCCACATTTTAATAAGCCTTCTTCCTCCCAGCCCTGGACTCCCTTTGGCAAACATGACTAAGCCTGGAGGCCTGGGGTGCTGCCACCCCTAGCCCCCGAGCAGCATGTCCCCCTCCTCAACCACACCAGCAGCTGACCCTATTTTGAGGGCTGACAGCCCACAGGGCAGCTTGTCACGGTCAGGTGTCCCTGGCCCCTAGGAGCCCTGTTTGCCAAGGGTTTAATGTTTAGCTATGTTTAGCTGCTAATAAAGCGTATCAGAAAGGCTTGCCAACCAAGTAGCTAAACTTTCCTAGGAATTTTGTTGGCTCTTGAAGCACAATGTCAGGATGTGGTGACATTTTTGCCTCTGATAAAACTTTTGATAGAAGATGGCCTGACTTTCCCAGAACAGGCTCCCCACAGCTCTCCGGCTCCATTCCCTCATTCCTGGCCACCCCTTAGGCTGGCGATCCAGTGCTCAGCCACATCCCATCTGGCCCCAAAACTTTCTAACCATCCTGTCTGCACTCTGATCTATCTGAGTAGGAGTCGTTTATTGGGCTGGGTTTGGTTTGGAATTTTGGCTCCAATGAGCTGTCAAGGAGCAGAGCTTGCTTCATTCTAGCAGTGTCAAAAGAAGTGTTTCAAATAATGTCCAGGGGAGAAAGAAAACCCCTCCTTGTTGTCATGATTTGAGAAATGAGTGAAGTTGTCCCTTCTGCCTTTACCCCATGGGCTTTTCTCAGTCAGAAAGCTGACTTTTTTCCAATTCAGAAACCTGACTTTTTCCCCCAGAGGAATGGCCCCAAAAGCCCAGCTCAGCAGTTTGGTGACCATCAGCTACCCCATGGCTCAGTCCAGCCTGAAGCCAGCCTTTGCCCATTTCTACCTTGCAGATAAAGCTGACCCCAGCCTGTCTTCTCCCACCCTGGCAGGCAGCAGAGAGGGAGGTCAGAGCACCGCACAGAGCAGTTCAGTCCATAACCCCATCTTATAAACCCAGACTGGCTCAGCCTGTTCCTGTGTTAGTTCAAATGCAAAGAAATGGCATTAGAGAGGGGCATTGCCTTCCAGATAAACAGTTGCCTGTCCTTGCTCTTACTCCCCTGCAAGACCTGGATGTGCACTTGGGATTTTCGGTGTGCTGATGAAATGATCAAACTCCCATGGAGTCATATCTCCAAAGGAGCTTCTCCCACTTGGACATGACATTGTCCCTGTGGGATGCAGAGGGATGGAAATGATACAGGCTCTTCAGATGCTCCCATTGCATTTTGCTCATCCTCCATGGGAATGGCAGCTCCTGGCAAAACCAGGCGCAGTGTCTCTCTTGCCTGGGGATTACACTGGGAGCTGGCTGTCAGCCGGCCCATTCCAGCATCTCTCAGCAACTACAGAGATAATTGCCTTAAGTCTAATTGTTCCTGATGGATAATGAGCATTTTGCATCATCATCCCCAGCTGCCTAGAGCATCATCTGAGTTGCTATTTCAAGGGCAGAAAGTGGCTCCTCTGAGCCAGGAAAGGTTGATCCAGGCTGGATCCGGCCACTTGAAGCAAAGCCCCCATGCCAAGCCCCCACTGACATCAGTGCTGGTGTGCAAGTGTGATTTTGGATGAAGCACAGACCAGGAACTATCCCAAGGGGCAGCCTGGTCATGAGAGCATGCAAATGTGGGGCTTCTGGTGTGCTGATGAAGCACAGGCAAAGCCCTAGGGTGTCGTGCGCCAGTGGTCTCCTGCTCCAGCCTTCCTCCAGCGAGGGCTGTGGTTTGAGCCTCTCCTTCACACAGGCATACTGGTGTCCATGAGTTCTGGAGGATGGAGGATCTCTGAGATCCCTCTTTTATTCCCTTTTCTAAATTTTGTAATGTTTTAAACCAGTTAATAGGTTCGTAAACTGGATAATTGCAGGGGGGGGAGCTGGCAGATGAGTAGAGAGAAACCTCCTCCTCTTAGAAACCAAGTAAATGCCTTTACAGTGAATGGTTGCTGCTTGGTGCAATGATCTTTGTGTGTTCTCTAACACACTGTATTGCTCTTTCTCTGGTTGTGACCCTTGTTTTGGGTGATGCCATTTTAGACAGCAGCGCTTCCTGAAGCTTCCTCACACTGTTGCACCAGGCAGACCTGTTCCATGTTGATCAGACACGTAGCCTCAGCTGAGGCTGTGGCAAACATCACCCTCTCCCCCCACAAGCAACAGGGTAGATGAACCAGCCACGTGTAAGAAACCCCTTACTGGGCATTGATTTCCTCTCCACCAACAAGTGCTCTGCAAGAACTAGGAACCCACTACCTCCTGGGCAGAGCTGCCCACAGCTGAGGCTGCTCTGACGTATAAAGCTCACTTGGCAGCAGGAGTGAGCATTTGAGTGAGCCGAGAGCACAGTGCTTCACTCCCTGCACCCCATCCAGCACGTGGCATAGCTGCTGGAAATTGCTCAGTGCCACAGGATGTATTGAGTAGCCAGCTGTGGGATCCTCACTCTGCTTATGCTCACAAACATGCAGTTTTGGGGCAGCATCAGCAGAAAGTTTTCATCTTGACTGTCCCATCCCATCCCACAGCTCTCAGCCCAGCCTTGGGCTCTGCACCTCACTTGACTTTTATTTACTCTCCACAGACCATGAGGTGACTGTCAAGTGCAAATCCTTTTCTCAGAGCAGCACCCCTCAAGTTAACCCTCCAGGGCCCTCAGGCTTACAGGAGCTTTCAAGCACCATTTTTCCCTCTCCTGCTCTGAAGGTTGCATGGCCACAGCCAGCAGTGAGGAGGCAATGGGGGTCTTATGTCCTGTGACTGCAGCCAAGCTGCATTTACAATTCCCTGCCTTGGCTGATGGAGAGGGTTGAAGACCTTTGCGTGGCATGAAGATGTAAGGTCAAAAGGGTTTTCCTTCTTGGTTGTCACTCATGCTCCTAGTGCTGTGTACAAGCTCCTAGAAATGGGTTTGCAAAGGATGCTGCTGAGCCTGCCTTGGGAATGGGTGACTCAGAGCTTGAGATAAGAATCCTACAAGTTGGCTGGAAAAGGAGAGGAAAAAAATGCATCAGGGCAAGAGAGGGGAGAGATAAGCAGTACATGTGGACCTAGAGCATGAATCTATCAGCCTGTCTGGCGCCATGGGGCTTCAGGGTGGCTGGATCCAAGCTGTGGCAGCCTTGGATGGAGCCAGTCCCATGACAAAGCCTGCTTGATGGGAGCCCTCTGCCAAAACCCTCCAGCTGCAGAGGGCAGGGAGGAGACAGCCTTGTGGGACCAGCTTCTGTTCCCAGGGTCTGTGAGGGGAAAAGATGATGGGTGTGGATTTCCCCAACACCATGCAGCCAGCACCCTACTCTCAGCCCCGCTCCCTGACAGAGTTGCCATCCTGGGACATAGGATTTGGTATGTGTCAGGGCAAGGGGATACTTGGGGGGGGGAAGATGCTGTTCTAGCACCATGAGCTCGTTCTGTTGGTGATGATCTGTAACACCTTTGGGAACTGTGACATGCCACCTTTCGTATCAGGTCGAGCTTTTGGGGCCAGGGCAGGTGTTCTGTACTGAAACAGTCTCTGTTGCTGCCCAGAGGGGATTTTGGGTGGCTGAGGGGAAAGCACCATCCTCAGGAGCCAGCTGGGCCCTCATGGCTGATTTTGCATGTTGTCTCCTAATTGCAGTTCTTCATGTTCTCTCAAAGCAAAAGGCGTAATTAGCTGGAGGACGGGAAGCGCAGGAAGCTGGCAGCAGTGCCTCCGGAACTGGTGGTGAGGGCTGGGCTATGGCTTCCACTTTAGCAGAACCCCTTCTCCCCTCCCCCACCAAGCCAATCACTGGCATTTCTCCTGCCACCATCACCATCCTTCTCCCTTAGCATGCCATATCTGCTCAGGCATCCCAGTAGGAAATCTGGGTGCTTGAAGCAGCTCCTCTCTCCCATCCCACCACCGCCACACCCCTGTAAGGCGCATAAACACGCTTTTCTTCTTCCAGCTCCGTGTTTGCACCCACTGTATATACAGTATAATCCACCCACAGGGTATCCAGGCTGTACTTGGCTGGGAAGGACAGAACATCCTTGTGATTCAAAAGGTCAAAATGAATGTCAATACCCTGCCAGCTTTAGTCAGCAAGAATGCCAAAGCTGTCCTAGGGACACAGCGTGCTCGGAGGGACAGCTGTGGCTGTTGGGTGTGCTGCTCCCTGCACAACAGGTGTGAAGTCCCTGAAAGAGCTTTTCTTGATGCAGGGTCGGGCAGGGCAACTGTCCATAACAATAATAATAATAAGATAAAATAAAATAATAATAATAATAACAATAATAATAATAATAATAATAAAGTGGTGTGTAAACAGCTTTGCCTGATCATCCCAGAGGTCCCCATACCCCTCTCCACTCCTGGATAGTGAGGGGGTAAGCAGGTTGTGATGCCCCTCCACAACAACCTCTCAGCCTCCTCCAGGTTCTAGCTCCAAAGACCAGCTCTGCCTCCTGTCCAGGGCTCCACTGCAGCGTTTTCCTCACAGGGCTCAGCTATGGAGGCTGGTCAGGCCCATGAGCAAAATGCAGCAGTTTGCTCTGGGATCCAGAGAGCAACAAGTCCCACAGAGCCCCAACCTGGGAGCAATAGCCCAGGGCTCAAGGCTGCAGCCAGACCAGCATCTGCCTTGGTCAGACCTTCTCTTCTTCCCCAGTGGAGAGAAATTGCAGTTATTTTGAGCTGGGCTGGAGAAAAGTAATCTTGGGTGGATGGCTGGGATTGATTTCCAAGTGATAGTGGTGCTTGCATGTCCCTTGAGCTCCTGGCCCTGTGCCTAATGATTTTCTCTGCTAATAATCTTTGCTGAGCATGCACAGCACATTCAGGCACTGAGCACAGGGACGAAGGGGATAGTTCAGAGTGTGATGTGGCAATGGCAGGGCCACGCTGCAGTTCCTGTCATATAGACTCTTTGCATGATTCCCCCACCCATCCCAGCAGGAGGGCTGCTCATGAAACTCTCAATGCTGGCAGCACCAGCCCCTCTAATGATGGCTGCATCTAACAAGAACAAAACCTTCTTGGAGCTTGGGGGATTTGGAGGTGAATTAGGAAGTCCCTTTGTGGCAGCTGATTACATTTTTCTCCCCAGGAGCTGATGGCATTTTGCATCAGGGCTGTGAAAGCTTTGGGGCCATGTTGGGCACAGGGGATCTTGTGTGTGGTCCTCCCAGATGCAGCATTCCCTTCCCACCTTCCTTTCCCTCTCCTCATACAGTGCAGAGAGCAGGAGCAAGAACAGGAACTTGGTGCAAGGTTCCTCAAGTGCAGGCTGCTGGGGAGGCCCCCAGCCCTAGCCAGCCCAGTGCTGCCAGAAAGGAGCTGCATGGCAGAGCAGAAGCAGCAGCACATGGCAGTCCCTGCATGTGCTGGGGTAGGGGCGGGTGGCAGGAGCTGGCAGTGCTACCCAGCCTGGCAGGTCTCTCACAGCCCCAACCTTTCTGGCTTTAAAAACAGGATGGGAACAAGACGCACTTTTGTTTTCAGTTTGGGAGCTGGAACAGGACCTTCAGGCTGTTCCTGGGATGTTACGGCATCCTGGTTGTCTCCAGGGGGGACATACACACAACATCCTCTGACACTCCAAACTCAGCAGGCAGCCTCACTGCACCCTTGCTCTGCCCCTGTTTTGTCCTTCAGCAGCAGAGACCAAAGCTCTCCCTGTCCTGCAGCCAGGATAGCTGGGGGTGCTCCCTCAGGGCCACCAGCAGGGACAATTGGCCCTGGCAAAGGGACAAACTTCAGCTGGAAACTCCATTGGCTCTCGCCACAGCTCACATGGCTGGTGAGCCTTAGGGAGGTCAGGGAGTTTATGCTGCTGCTCGATGCAGTATGTGACTGTTGCCCTCGGTGGTGCAGGGTACTGAACTAGAAAACCAGAGTGTGAGGAATGTGGGTGCCCCCACCTTGTCTCACCCCTAAAACCCAGATTGTGGCCATGAAGCAGACCCTGGCCAGTGGCCCTGGACTGTTGTTCTGCAGGGAGTTCTCTGCCTCGGAGGGCAAAGAGTGGCTCTGGCTTCCAGCAAGGTCATGCTTATGCCCATCATATGGGGAAGAATGGGGTTAAGCCCCACATCAAGCCACAAGAAGGGTTGGCTAGTCCTTACCTGAGGACCTGGTAAGGAATTAGGAACAATATGACCCTGCTCCACCAAAATTAAGAATATGCCCTTGGGATGCACAGTGCTGGCACTAGTTTGTTGCTCAGTATATTGACCATGAGGCAAAGAGGCAGCAGGTGATGAAGGTAATTTTTCTCAGGTATGGAAAGGCCTATTTCTAGAAGGAAAAGCAAATTGCTGCATCCCCATGGTAGCTGGTGGGGACCTGGCACCTCACTGTCATCCACCACCTGCCTTGGAGCAGCCCCAAGGACAAAGAGCTCTGTAACTCTGCTTCCTGACTATGTTCCTTATCAATCTCCCACACCCACAAATGGAGGAATAATCTGCCAGGTTTCTGTAAAAGAGATTGTGGAGCTGGCTAGTGATGAGAAATGACATGGGCCCTGCCATATCAGTGCACGTGGCAATCATTGCCGGTGTGGAGGCTCCTCCAGCACTTCCCAGCAAATCCCTGGGATGTGCTTGATAACTCTCCAGGAGCCACCTGAGCTTGCCAGTCGGGGTCACCTGCCCCATTCATGTGCCCAGAGCCCACTTACTACTGCTCAGTGACAAATTCATGCCATCCTTTGCAGACTTGGGCTTTCTGTTGAAGCTGTCCAAGAATCCCAAGTAATCTCCCAGGTAAAATAAGAAAAAAATATTTGTCACTAGGAAAATTAAAGCCTGTTCTCAACTGTGCCACAGAAAGCCAGTATTAAGCTGTTTGTGTGTCCTGTGGTGTTTGGTCCAAAATCTCCCCAAATCCTTCTGCTGGCAGAGCTCATCCAGGGTAGAGTGAGGACAGGTTCCCACAGTCTAGGAGCCTCTCTGGAGCTCGGCACAGGAGGCTTTGTAAAGTCTGGGGCTGAAGAAGGAGTAGAGACCCTCCAAAGTGGCTTTGACCCTGTCCCATTTGGCCACAGCCTCTCCACAGCCCAGAAACACTTGGTATTTCCTTGAAACCCCTAATGCTGTATATGTCTGCCCCACACCCCCCCCATCAGTCCTTTTTCCTGAGGATTCACAGAGGAGCTGGGTCAGGAAAAAAATCTTACTGAAAACATCTTCCATGCCAGAAGTTTGTGCCTTGAGTGGTCCCTGCATGGGTCTGACTGTACTGGTGCCGTGATGCCAGCACCCCCTTGCTCCAGGCTCTTGTTCGTGCCTGTGGGGAATATCCACCCTGTGAAAAACATGATCTTTGGTTTTGCTGCCTCAGGGTTGAACTGTTGCCCTCCTCAGGGATAGTTCCCTGAGGGCTGACAGGGATTTACAGCTTGACATGATTTATGCTGGAGGTGGAGCAGAAAGAAACCATCACACATCGAAGGAATCCAACAGTAGGACTGTCCTGGTGTGACCTTACCTGGCCATGCAGGGCAAAGCCCCGGTGACAGAGGTGGCATATAAAGGATGGGTGACAGGGTACACATGTTCAGAGTCACCCATCCCTCTCCTGGAAAAAAACAGACATGAAGTTTGAAAATGCAAATTTTTGCCTCTGATTCAGGGGTTCGCTCCTCTACTCAAATTCAGGAGGGATGTGGCAGGAGCTGGCACTGCCAGGAGGGACACTGGGTGACCCAAAGGCATTGCTAATGGGAGTGAATGGCAGCAGAAATGGTGTTGGACTTGGGGAAACTATCTGAACAATAAAGGAAAGCATAAGAGCTGTGGAAACAAGGGATAACAGAGTAACCAGGGCCTGGATACATCCCTCATGCACCTCTTATTCTTGCACTATCACCCTCCTCTGCAGAGGAAGTGCCAAGAGCCAACCCCAATGCCCAATCATTTCCCCTTGGCCCTTGGCTGCTGCCGCTCCCTCCCTCCCCACCCGGCTCCTCTGTATCATCACAGGGCTCTAGGGCCAGACCAAACAGCCACCCCTGCTGCACGTGTAGCAGCACGGGGAGGGTTGGGACCCAGAAGATCAAATAAAAGCACCTTGTCTTCTGCAGGGTATCTAAGTCCAACTTTGGGTGCCCCCAGGCAGCTTCACTTTCCTTGTCTTCCTCCTGGATGAGAGGTCTGAGATTGCTCAGCTCTGTTTACTAACCAGGGATTTTTCCCCTCCAGCTGTTTCTTTATTATAACTGCAAAGTGATGCAGAATCACCTTGGCTGAGAGCAGGTGAAAGCTCAGGGCTGAGGCCTGCACCAGTTCAAACCAGCAAGGAGCTGGGCATCCTGCCCAGGAAGTGGGACAGGACAGAAAGGGACATGGGGAGATCTCTGCTGTGGGATCAGGTGTGCAGGGTTGGAGGCTGCCATGCACTGAGAGACACCTGGAGTGATGGGGTGAGTGCGATGACACCAAAACCAGGACCACCATCTTACCAGGGCATCTCAAGAGGGTCCTGAGGCCATCAGGATGGGGCCCCAGGTGGAGGTATCTCCTCCAATGTCACCAGCATCCCTCCTGGGATGGTTGGGGACAGTGACTGGACTTCCAAAGAGTCTTTGGTGATGAAGAGCCTCTTGAGCAGCTTTGTACCAGTTCAGCCAGACACACAGCCAGGCACACAGCTTTTGAGGAGGTCACACTATACCCACTGAGTTTCTAAAAGACAGTGAGTTATTGCATGGGGAAAAAGAGATTATTTATCCTTAATTAACCTCTGGTGCAAAGAACAAGGTGTCTGTCCCCACAGCCTGTGTGGATCTGGAATGGTGGGACACTCACCCTGCTCCCCTTGACTCTCATACATTCTCTCTGCCTTGCTACGCGGACGCCCCCACGGCCAGCGTGGTGGGGGGGGAGGGTGGGGGGCAGGGCATGGGATCCTTCCAACACACTTCCCACTTATTGGAGCCTTTCAGGGACCTGGGCAGACTCTGGAAAAGCCCCACTTTGGGTCTTCCTCAGGTCCCCAGTCTGGCCCTGATGCCCGGCCCACCCAAGCAGAGGGCTCCAGAACACACAGACTGTGCCAATCACATCTCAGTCACCGGTGCTGGGAAACACCCCAGTGAGCCTGCAGGATTGTACTCACAGGAGTATTACTCGATCACTGTTGCTGATAACAGTCTTTTATGGCTTTTTCCCTGAGCTCTCTGGGAGAGGTGAATTGGTTCACCTTCTCACAGGCCTATGGAGAGAGAAGGGAGGTGCAAATAGCTAAAAATGAGTTCAGGGAGAGCCAGGGCCAAGCTGTGACAACCTCTTATGCCTTCCCAGCAGGTATCAAGGTGGGCATTGCACTCTGGGAGAGCCCATTTACCTGACACTCACCCCCTGCTAATATTTTCCAACTCCAGCTCTCATTTTCACCCAAATTGCACACAGAGGTAGAAGTCAAAAGGCTATTTCTGTTCATGCCAGCAGAATTGCCAATGGAGTGGAGAGACAGCTCCTGCTGAGGAAAAGTGCTGCAGCATTAGCCCAGCTCTTCACTAGACACTGGAGCTACCACCAAGCAGCAAAACTTGCTGGGGAATCTGGCTTCCTTGAGCTGACTGCTCACAGTATTGCTGGGTTTGTTTTGTTCTGGGCTTGAGATACTGGTCGGACAAAAGAAATGCTTTGTAAGTATTGAATTTAAAGGATGATGCAAAAGCCGCAGGGTGCCTCTGCTAGAAAACGTGAGCAGTTGGCCCCAGTGGGGCGCAAGCTGTTTGGAGAACATGGGGTTCCTGTGATTAGTCTGCTCTCATGACTCAATATATAACCACCAGTTACACACCAGATTTAATCTTAGGTCAAAAGTCATGGATCATTCAAACATGCAGAAAATGTTGATCGCATGCTTACTGGAGTTGTTTTTTTCTGCTACTCTTTGTTTGGCCCAAACAACCTCTGCAAAGCAAATGCACCCTGGCCCTGGGCAGTGGTGGGTTGATGTTACTTGTGCTGGCTCCTGCCTCTGCCAGAGTGAGCTCTGCTCCCACTCCAGGAGCTTCCTGCTCTGCCTGCATCCAGCTTTCACATCCTCACTTCATCTTATCCATTTGTTATAGTATAAAAATAAAGATGATTCATGCCCCAAACATCCCAGTGGAAGCATAGCACCAGTCGTCAGCCCAGATACTGTTCGGGCTGTGCAGGTGATGATAGCAAAGTTGGCCCCCACATCTCAAATCAGCAGGGCTGGGGATGCTGCCTGCAATGTCCCCACAGCAGGTTGGGTACCTGGCTCAGCTCATTGTCTATTTCCATCGGACTCTCAGGTGCTGCCCCGATTTCTTGTCTTGGGCAGTTTCTTTTCCAACCAAGTAATGAAAGCCATGCTGGTATCCAAATGATGCCATGGGGATGCTCATGAATGTCCTGCCCATTAGGTTAATTGATCAAAGGATTTCAAAGCAGTGTCTCAGAAACAGAGATCAGAATAAAGATCTTGTGCTCTGAGGTCTTGGCGCAGGCAATGGGGAGCACTGACTGCTCTGTGCATCCATGAGCTGATCTTTACCCTCTCCCTGATTTCCAGAGGCAGCATACACTATTTTCTTGTGAGCTGTTTCTCTGATGAAAGCTTCACCAAACAGGGAAGGGAGAAACCATCCTGCAGTTTTGCAGAATACCATGTTATGAGGATGGTTGCTCACAGGGAATGCGCCATCCCATCTGCTGGTGGTAGTAGATGTCACTGCCTGGTTGTTGCACAGGGACAAGGGACTGTCATAGACCACAACTGAGCTCATCCATCACTGAACCTCCTCTGTGCCTCGGTCTCCTCTTAGGTCATTAGGAAGGATGAGTGATCCTTCCCTTCTCCTGCAAAACCTTTTGCCATGCAGTGACAGAGAGAAGGATACAAATAGTCCCTATAAGCACAGGGAGCTCTTCCCCCTGGGAACACAAAGAAAGCAGGGAAGCAGCATCATGTTCAGTTTGCAATCAGGAGAGGCAGCGAAACAACCATCTCACCCATGGCTCTGCATGATGATGCTAAACCCCATGTCCAGGCAGACCCTCCCAGTCCCCTGCTCTCATCCTGGAGCCAGTGACTCTGGCCCAGTAACACTTCACAACTGGAGGATCCTGAACTTGGCTTAGAGTCAGTCAGAACCTGAAAGGGCTGATTCCTTTTCCCAGACTCAATATATATGCACAGGGAAGAGGAAAATCCCTTTGGGACAAGGAAAAGAAAGCATTGGAACAGGCATAAATAGCTTAGTAATAATACTAATGATAGCACTTAGCACGTAGGCAGCAGTTTGCAGAGCAGAGCACTTTACAAACATTAATTAGTGCTGGTAGACAGTTCAGCGATATGGTTCCCATTTTGCCAGCTATGAAGAGCAGAGAACTAACCATCTGCTTAAATCCTCTTTAATTTAATCCTAGGGCATTCATAGGAAAATCCTAAACCTGTTTCAGCATCAGATTAAACCATCCGAGCCCTTCAGATCCTTTTGGAGCACTGCAGACACCGAGAATCTCAGGAGAGTATGTTGTGAAGGGTTGAGGTGACTGTAAGTTGTACCCAGGGTGAGGAATTTGAAAACTTGGGACAGCTGTTTTCCAGGTCAATAAATACACGAAGTGTGGGCAGAGCACTGGTGGTTTCCCTGAAGATGTGGTGTGTTGGTGGAGCCTTTGACGTTTGCTGGAGGGTTTGGTGGGGCTCCTCTTGCCCTTTGCTGGTCTCTGTTTGACCTGTGGCAGTTTTTATGACCTCTTCGGACACCCAGTTTATTAGCAAAAATTAAAGTAGCTGTACCCGGGACTCAGCCCCATGAGGTGGTCAAATTGGCCACATGTGGACACTGTACATGGCAGCCCAGGATGCCTGGTACTGGGATGATAAAAAACTGCTTTAGGGTATCCACTGTTGCTTTTCTTTTTTTCTTAAAAGGTACCTGCTTTGTATTGCACAGCAAACAATGTCCCTGCCACACACACTGCAGGGCCAACCCTCCTGCAAGGAAATCCCCTTACACTTGGGCAGCAGGAAAACACGTTTGTGTGCTCTGAAGGTAACATTGAAACCTGAAGACCTCTCCCAAACAATGCATTTCAATTTCCCACTGCATGTGGGTTCATTGCCTTCCCAGATAGAATAGCCAGCTCAGCTACACACTGGCTAGTTTTCTCAGGCTGATTTATTAGGTTCAGTGGCTTTTTTTATTAGACATGGATTTAAAACTCCACAATGATTGAATTTTTCCTCCTATCTGGGCAGATAGGTCCTAACAGAGAGCATGGAGGAAAGGGTCAAGTAGGGCTTGCAATGAATTTTATTTCTTCTCCAAACAAAAGAGCTCCCAAGTCACTTTGTCCCTGACTGAGCACACCACATATCGTGCTTAAATCCCTAGCTGAGCTAAGATGGACTTGCAGCTACACTGCAATTATGCAGATGCTTAAGTGCTTGTCTTCATCAGGGCCTCCTACCTGCTCACCAGCTCCAGGGCCTTTCCAAATTATCCTCCAGTCCAGCCACGTTTTGAGTCCAGACTGGTGCAAGTAGTCCGGATAATGCTGATTTCAGCAAGATCCTCTAAGATGAGGCTCCAGCTCACCCCACACAACTCGGGCTCCCACTTGGTTTTGCCTTGCAAATGTCTTCCCCAGGCAGCTCCTGCATCTCATCTGCACACCAGGTTGTCTTGTTAAGTGTCTGATTTTAATTTCTCTCAATCAGGAGCTGGGCCTGAGCAATTACATAATAACGAGCTATTCATCCAGAGGGAGAGCACAGATCTAGGTTAATTGGTCTGACAATTGAACCCAATCCTTTCTGGTTTTGCCCAGTTTCCCTTATTTTTCTCTCCTTCCGCACAATATCTGCAAAGCTCTCAGCCTCGTTAATTAATAAGGTAACTTCACCCCAAGGGTTGTTTTGTTCTCCTCTCCCTCCTTTAAAAGCAAGACTCGAGAAAGCAGTGAGAATTAACTAGTTTGGGATGAAGCAACCACCTCTGAGCAAGATGGATCCAGTTGGGTCTGACACGGATCAGACCACACTGAGCTGCTGCTGTTCTCCTGGGCTTTGGAGAAACAATGCTGCACAGTGAAAGCAGGTGTTGGACTAGAAACACCCCTCCTGGCAAACTCCATGTGTTCTATAGACACAGTGCAGAGCTGGATGCCACTGAAAAGACCAGAGTCCCTATGGCTGGCCAGGTGTTGGGTTATCGCCAGGGCTGCAGTGCTGCAAATCTCAGGGGAGAGATGCAGAAAGGTTCATGGGTTCTTGGAAACATGCAGCCATAAAGGTTTGTGTGCTTCTGAAGCCCTTTTAGTCAACAAGCACTTCTGCAAAAACCCCATGCATGAGGCCACACCAGTTGGAGAAGAAATGAAACTTTGCCCTTTTTTTATGGACTCTCTGTGGTCACCAAAAAGCAGGGACCCTGTCACAGAGCTGGGCCTGATCCATGCTGACCATGGTGGGACATTTGCTTCCCTATTTTCCTGTTACCTATAAGTGCGGGCAGTCCTGGTCCTGCTATATGTGAAGCTATATAGGGACAATACTAACTTCACTTTATGGGCATAATATTTATAGCAGGGACAGTTATGACAGGACAAGGGGAGATGGTTTAAAACTAAAAGAGGGAGATTTAGACAGGAGGGAAGGAAGAAATATTTTTTTTTTTGTGAAGGTGATGAGACCCCAGCCTCAGGTTGCCCAGAGGGATGGTCACTGCCCCACCCCTAGAACCATTCCAAGTGAGGTTGGCCAGGGCTCTGAGCAACCTGCTCTTAGTTGCAGATGTCTGTGCTATGTGCAGGGGGGTTGGACCAAATGATCTTGAAAGGTCCCTTCCCACACAAACTAGTCAATCATTGTTCTGCACAAGTCTCTTTTGCAGAAGCCCTGAGGAGCCAGGGCGATCTGGGACTGAGAGAAAAGGTGATGCCTGCAAGAGATGGGGTGGGAACACCTGAAAAGCCAATGCCTCCTCATGGTCAGACCCTTCCCTTGCCCACACCTCCACTCTGGGTCTATGACCTGAACCCTCCAGGAAGCAGCCACTGGTGGGACATAGATGAGAGGTTTGATGGTTGGTGGGAATGGCAGACAAGGTGGCCTTGTGCTCGAGGTTGCTGGTCATGGCTGTGTGCATGAGCACCAGCATCAGCAGCTGTGGTTTTGGCAGCTGTGAACCCCATCTCCTCTTCGCCTATGGGCTCAGCCCCAAGGAGGCAGGGAGAGGGTGGCACACTCACGTCTTAATACAACATGTTCCACAAGTGTGTTTGTTAACACAGTCACAAACATTTTGCAGGATCTTTGCCAGGAGGATGGGTTTAATGTGTGTGGAGTGTCTTGAAGGACATGAGAAAGCTGATGTAACTTTTCACTGTGGGCTCTGCTCTGGCCTCCCCAGCACTGCTGGGGCAAGAGAAGTTTTATTCCTCTCTGGGGAGTGCATTACTTAAGTCCTGCACAAATAAAAAAACAAAGCCTATTAATCCTGCCAGGAAGGAAATTATACCATGGTGCTGGGAGAGAAGTGAAAGGCAAAGGGAAATCACAAAAAACTGCCCTGGTTCTTCCTGCTCTCACCACCCGTGGCCCTGCCTCCCCTCTTGCCCCCCACAATGGGCTCTGGCTTGAGGGTGAGCAGGAGAGAAAAGCAAAGTAGTGGCCCTGAGTCCTTGGGGGATGTTGAGCTTGCAAGGATGGGATGAACAGTCTCAGCCCTGGGAGAGCTACAGAATTGCTGGGGGCCTGCAGCCTGCATATTTTCCAGGGATATTTTCACTATGGAACCTACAGACCCACAGTTCCTCTTCTAACCCACAAGCTTTCATGCTTTTGCCCATCTCATTCTCTGTCCTATCTCATTGCAGGGATGTGTGAGTGTCTGGGTGGGGGCTTAGCTGCTGTCTGTGGTCAGCCAAGCATGTTTTCCCAGTGCCTGCTTGCTCAGTACCCCACCGTGCTCCATTTGGCCTCGGGTAAACTGTGCCCCTTGGGCTGCAGTGACTAGCGGGAGGGATGCGAAGGGTGCTGTGAGCTGGGATAAGCAGGAGGGCTGAGGTTGGAGGGAGGCTGGAGAAGTCAGATCCGGTACTGCAGCTGCTCGGCGCTCCAACACACGATCGCACAGTCCCCTCTAGTGGATATTTCACCAGCATCGCCACGGCTGCTCTAAGGGCAGCGCTAGGCTCCAAACCCTGGCCCGGAGCGCTGCCCCTGGCGCACCATCCCGCTCCTCGCCCCAGATGGGACACGCCAGCCCTGCGGGAAGCAAAGCCCCGTCCGGCCGCTGCTGGGGGCTGGAGCCATCGCTGCCTTCGCTCCTTCCCTTCTTGTATATTTGAGTGACTCATCCTCCCGCCGTCCCCTGCCCTGGCTTCTTCCCACACCACCTGTCGCCTTTGCGTCAGGACTGACCTGGGCCAGCCCTCGCTCTCCCACTTTGCTTGGCTTCACACTGGTGCGGAGTTATTTGGGCATCAGCCAACGTGAGAAAGAGCCAATGAATGCCTGCATGGGGACAGCCTTTGAGGGATCCAGGAGTATCATTTACTCCCACCCTGAGGGGTCCTGCAAGCTTGGTCCAGTTTGGGCCGAGGTGAATTCCCTAAGGAGGTTGCGTGTTTGCACCCCCACCCCGCTCCCAGCAGCTGAAGGGTTTCATGTGGGGTTTTGAGTGCCAGGAGGGTACCCAAACCTCCTGGAACATTTCTGGTGAGTTTGGGCAATGTGCAAATTCAGCACCCAGACAAAGGCAGTGCATACATGTTAGAGATGGTGTCTTTGCTTTTGACATTACTCCAAGGCTGAGGCTGGTGGGGCTGCTCTGCTTGGGGCCACCTTTGTTCAGCAGCCCCTGGCCATGGGAAGGGTGTGAAGCTCTCACCAGTACTGGCTCAGAGCACTCCCCTGAACTCCTCAGGGTGAGGGCCAAGTCACCATCACCTCCTTCCCTCTCTTCTCTGCCTCTGCCTGCCTTGGAAACTGTTCTTATCACCTGGAAGATATGTGATAGCTGCAACCTGAGGTTTTTCAAGGTTAAAAAAAGCACCCAGGAAAGCCACAGACCCACAGGTCAGCTGCATGACGATGGTTCATGATACTCCACCAGCCTGGGATGAGGTCCCTCCACCTTGCTTCATGTTTCACCAGGAAACATGAAGCCCTAGTCCTAGTGCCACTGCCTAGCAGCCCCAGCTTGGGTTGGGATGGTGTCAAACCTGCTGCCTCTGTTATTGTACTGGAGAAAGGACAGCCTCTGCTCTGGGGATTTGGGACCTCTAGCATGGAATGAGGGTGGTGGGGAAAGAGAGGCAGCTGGGGCACAGCATCTGCTGTCAGGCTTCACAGGCAGCCCCAAAAGGCAGCTGCAAGAGCAGAGAGGTGTTTATTGCCCAAACCACCTCTGGGGCACCACAACAGCATCTTGGGTGAGATGAACACCCAGTCCAGGCTGTGCTGCCAAAGCTGGCAGTTGAATCACCCCATCCCCTTGATGGCCAGGAGCCCTTGGATGTCCAGTCTCCAGCAGGAAGACACCCTCAGCTCCCAGATGCAATCCTGCTCACACCCTGTGTCACATCCTCTAGTCACATCCTTGTGAGGACCACACATCCCAGCCCTGCTTCAAGCACCTCATCTTTCCCACTGTCCCACCAGTGTGCTGGGGCAGGTCACTGCTTCCTGTGGGACACTCTTCCTGACCTCCACATTAGGAGGAGAAGGGTCACATTTTGCACTGTCCAGCTGCAGCCGAGCACAGCTTAGGCCAGAAACGTGCATTTCAGGCATGAGCTGTGGCACAGACCATGCTTGTCCTTGGTGTAGCATCTAGGCAGGGCCTGAGCTGTGGAGGATTGGACTTGGCAGTAAGTGGGCTAATTTAACCTCTAAGTGCTTGTAAACACCTAATGCAGCACTTTGAGCTGGAACAGACAGATCAAGCTGGTTTTAAACCTGCATGTGGTAGTCAGTTAGTGCTGCACCAAATACCAGGGCAAAAAACAAGTTCTGTGTTTTGACACAGCGTAAGTACTTGTTTCCTCCATGCAGTGCTGGTCCTGACTACCTATCCTGTATTCTGTTTGGGTTAATTATCACAATGAGCTGCTGGTCCAAGCAGTCAGGAGGGGCTTCAGCTGGGAGGGAAAGACAACCAAACCAGTCAATGGGATGTCCGATACCACACTGACTCATGCCTCTATATAAGGGGAGGTCAGGGCCAGCATGGGGGCATTGTGATTGTGTGTAGCTTTAGCAATGGCAGGAGCAGTGGTGTCTCAGGCACAGGTAGACCCTTCCAGTTTCTGTCACTCACTTTTTCTCATTTAATCATGTCTATCAGTAGCACTGGTGTTTCCTTCTCTCTTTATGTTGTTTATTAAACTGTCATTATCTCTGTTTTTCTTCCTTCTGATTCTCATTTCCATCCCACAGGAGGGTGCGTGTGGGGAGGAAGAAGTGAGCAAGTGGTTGTAGGTGTTTAGCTGACAGCAAAGGTTAAACCATGACACTATTGTGCTCAGGGCAAGATAGAATTGTTTTGGTTGGAAGAGACTTTTCAGATCATGGAGTCCCAACTGTTAACCCAGTGCTTCCATGGCACCACTAGCCCATGTCCCTCAGCAGCACATCTCCACAGCCTTGAAACCCCTCCAGGTTTCACGGGTACTCCACCACTGCCCTGGGCAGCCTAGGCCAGTACCTCACAAAGCTTTCTGTGAAGGGCTGGTCAAGCACAGAGATCACCTGTGGACACCTTGTAGCCAGTGTGTGTGGATAGGGACCACCTCACAGCAATGGACAAGATACAAAATTCCAGAGAGAGCCAGCCCATTACAGCTCCAGCCCTTTTTATTGCTTCTTCTCTATGGCCCAACAAGAGACACACTTTATAGCTTTATTTATTATAAAAGCTCTTTAGGAAGCTGATCACTTCATAACTCCACCACAAGTCCCTGCAGGGACTCTGTCTAATGAGGTAATGGCACTGCTGGGAAGTGGTTACAGGCTTTTTGGACATGGGAACTTGCTGGAGTGCCCAGATAAAGAACCTCCATCCCAATGCAAAGCCACTGGTGGGAAACTGCAAAACCGAAACTCCATTTCCAGGAAGCTGGATGCCAATAAAACCATGTTTATTGCAATGCTCCTCATTGGCCTCTGTTTTATAGACATGCATTTAAAAATAAAAGCTCTATGCATCTTAGCTGGCCACAGAAGGGCTTGAATATTGAAAGGGCCAATCTGTCAGGCGATGGAGAGACACCTCCTGGCCCCAAGCTTGGCAAGTGCAAACAGATTGGCTACCTGCTCTGGATTTCTGTGCTTTGAATCAGAGACTTAAGTGAGAAACTCCATCTCTGCTTTCAAGTATATTTGGTGTTGAAGCCAGGTCTCTTCAGCATTACATGTCCCACTAAGTGGGACTTGCTGGTCACCAGTAGCCATGTCCCTTGGGTCCACCCCAGCCTCAGAGGAAGATGGCTGGTAATAACATGCCAGCTCCAGTTTTGACTTGAGGATGAGCTGTGAGAAGGCTCCAGAGAACTTGGGTAACTTATACTTAAATGGTGCTGCTGGGACAAAAAACAGCTCAACCCCCATGAGGCCACCCTGGATGCATGAAGGGACCAGTATATGGCTGAGCTATGGCAGAGCTGAGGGGTATGTTGATGATCAGCAGCCCACGGTGCTCAGCTGCTGTACAGCTCTCTGCCTGCAGATCCCTAATCAAGGCAATTCTTGATGCATCTCAGGTGGCTGCACATTGCAAATACCCCTCCTAAATACACCCCCCCAAACCAAACCCAACCCACCACCCACAGAAGCATATAGTGGTTTAACAGAATTACAAAATAAGAAGGAAAACAAAAAACAGAACAACCATCAAATCTTTGTGATATGTCAAGTCCCACAGCCATGGGCCAACCATGCCTTCTTTATGCCACCCACCTCAAAATTGGTATGACTTTCAGAAAGACTGGAGATACCAGTTTTTTTCTCCAGCCCCACAGCAGCCTGGGAAGGCACAGGTTCAAAAGAACCAACTTCAGTAGCCCCTCCAGGAGGTGGACACAGCAGGATGCTGGGTGCTGATGCCGAAGCATGGTATTTGTTCGCTGTGTAGCTTTAAGCTCACATTGTTTTTTGTGAATGGAGCCCAGAGGAGAGATGAGCAAGCGGTGTGAGGTGGCTAACCCCAGCCAAGCCCTGGCTACCACCCCTGCCTGCGGGGCTATGTAACAGCAGGGAATTTTACACCTGTAGCCAGCAAATCCTTGAGCCAGGACAGCAGGAGCAGGGAGACCCCAGGTAGTGTGGGAGCAGGGGCCATATGGCCTTCATGGTGTCAGTGGTGACGCACTTGCACGCTGTCCCTGATGCACCTGGCATATCCCCAGGGCTTTGCCTTGGGGTAGCCCAGCACCAGCTTCCAAGGGGACAGCCTGGCTGTGTCTGCCTGCTGGCAGTGCCATGGGCAGGGAGGGGACATCTGGCTCTCCCCAGCAGCTGGGATGTCTCTTCTCTGATTTTGGGCAGTGGAGCAGCAACAGTTGATTTTTGGTGCTGCTGCCAGTGCCATTCAGGAGACTGCAGTTCAAGACTGGACTGGTGTGGGCTTGGGGAGACAGGAACAAGCTGGGCAGGGAAGAAAGAGGCTGTGGGCACAGCTATGCAAAAAATTATCTCTCTTGGAACTTCCCCTTGGTCCAAATGCTCCCTTTTCGGTGCCCAATTGCAGCTTCCCAGCAGCACTGGCTGCTCCCAGAGCTCGGCAGCCCTGGCATAGCACCTGGGAGTGGTGGCTGGCACAGACAGCCACTTTGCTGCATATGCTGCAGCCCCTTCACACTGGCCAGTTGGCCAAACCCCTTGCCACAGGGGTCCCAGCATGAGGTGAACTGGGCTGGCTGCATGCTCCATCCCCAGCCACCCAGAACTTCTTAACCTGCTTCTTTACCCAGCAGCATCTTCCCATGTGGCTCCACACTAAAGGATTTAGGATGCTCTGTGGCATTGACCACCCCTGACCCTGGTGGGATCCAGCACCCAGGACCTTCTCCATGGAAGCAAAGTGGACATACACCCAGAGCTTTCCCATCAGGCTGATGTTGGACACTACTAGGAGGGAGATGGGGTAATTTGATAATTCAGCCTACATGTGTGTGGACCTTCCTGACTTTGAAATCCAAAGAGCTACTCTCTGATCACTGGCAGGGTGAGCCATGAGCTTCTGCAGGAACTGCCCAGCTCCCAGGAAGGGCTGGTGATGGCTCTGCCACTGCTACCTGCTTGCTGCCCCAGAGATGCCCTGGGTGCACCCACAAGCTATGAGCAGGTGAGATAAAAGCTCCTCTCTTCATCCCAAATCCACTCTAAAGCTACAGCAGCTCCTCAGGGATGAGGGAGAGTGGGCATCCCTCCACCTGCTCCCTCTGCCCTTCCAACCGTCCCTCTCCCCAAACCCAGGCACTGGCCAGGAGGAAACATCCCCCAGGGTAGCTCCTCAGTAGGACGCCCTGCAAGGAAGAAACAAACCACCCACATGGTCCCTGATCATAATGTAGAGAGGAGGATGGAGAGCTGTTCTGTGCCACATGCTGCACTGGGCAAGGGCAGTGACATGCTGAGGGTGACCTGGCCCATAAGAAACACTGGGCTAGCCTTGCAGGGGGTGCCGATGCGGCACAGAGACCTCAGGAGCCAATAGGAAATGCCCCCCAGGCAGGATGCTGGGGTCACTGGGCCAATCCCGCTGCTGGTCCCTTGTGGCATGGCCAGCCTGGCGTCTGCTTTCTGGGGCTGGGTGGCTGTGAAGCTTCAGCTCATTCTCCTCTTCTCTGCAGCAAGGACAACATCTGTCTGTCTGTCCATCCAGGGTTCCAGCCTTCAGGAGGACTCCACAGGGACACAAGGAGGTGGCAGCAGCCATGGGAGGCTGGTGTTTAGGCAGCCTGGCCAGGTGGCAGGCGTTTGCTGTCCAGGATGGCCTTCCAGTCATCAGTCCAGGACTGCAGCCTGCGTCTAGGGGGTTTCAGTTGCAGGTGCTTGTTGTGGCAGGCTGTGAAGAGCACGTGCTCCCAGCTGGGGTTCAGCTCAGCCCCTGCAAACCAAAGAGAGAGATCAGCTCTCTGGACAACTCCTCCATGAGATGCAGAGGGTTTATCTTACACCAACATAAGTAGTCTGCAGATACAACCTCCTAATGAGAGCCTGATCAAGATGGGAGGGACCAACACCCATCACCCCCTGATGCCCCGAGGGACTGCCTCTGATCACTCCTGTCACCCCGCACTCTTCCTCACCTGTTATATCAGGTCTGTCATCTATAAGCAGGTCAGCAGAAACCACTGTCTTATCTCTCGTCAAAACAATCTGCTCAAGAAAATCGGAGCCAAAGTGCTTCTCCACCCAGGCGTACTGGAAGGCAAAAGGTGAGCAGTGAGCATGAGGAAGGCTGATGGATGGGGCAGGAGTTGCTCAGCAGAGTGGCAGCAGCGCAAAACATGAGCCTCAACCCCCACATAGGGAGGACATCTCAAATTCATTAGTGGGAAGGACTCAGATGCTGCTGGAGCACAAGTTCAAAGCACAAAGCAGCTTTCAGTGTTGTAATGAAATACTAAGACTGAGCACCTGAATGCAAGCAAACAGCAGAGCTCAGCTGATGGCAGAGCTGCTGCTCTGTGAAGATAGTTAGAAACAAAACTCGTGGAGCAGGGAAATACTGCTGGTGTTTTACAGCTGGAGGAGTGTGGGGATCAGCTAGTTTTCACTAGGCAGTGCAGTACTGGAGGAGGAGCTGGATCCAGACCTACTCACCTTCTCGTAAGGGCAGTAGCGGTACTTCTTGATTGGGCTTGTGCAGATGAACACATCGGTGCTGCCATGAGGAGAACAAGAGCAGAGTGTCACTTGGTGACCAAATAAGCAGATCACACCCTGCTCTCCCTTGAGATATATCTGGATGCCTCTGAAAGACCCCATTCCATGACTAAGCAGGGAGGTGCCTAAAGTAGCTCTCCCTGCCACTGGGATCAAACTGGGATAATTTAAGACTTTAATCCCCCATCTCACAACATCCCACCCCTAGGATGTGTACCCACACCTGCAGCACAAGCATGTTTCCCTTTTTGCCACCCTTGTTGGAGCAGAAAGCTGAAGGGAAGATGCTGCACATGGCTGATTTTCTTGGCAGCTGTTCCCGAAGAAAAATCCCTTTCTTCTCCCACGCCCAGTGGGCAGTGAGGTATTTTTAATGCTGATGTTGTATTTGCGCTTCTGCCAGGAGCTGTTCCCCCATCCATCCTCAAACACTATGGACAGGTTCCTACTCACTCTGCCAAATTTGCCATTTTCTTCACAGCTTCCACAGCCCCGGGAAGTGGGTCCAGCTCTATGAAGAAGTTCTTGGATTCCCAGATGCTGATGGCTTTCTCCTGTGAGGGAAAAGAGAGCAGCTAATGCACAGGACTTCTTGCTACTCTTCTTCTTACATGTGCATCTTCCCCTCCCTTTGCTAGGACAGACGATGGTGACAGTGAGAACAACGTAAGCATTGGCTCCAGTCCCTTCCTGCTAACCTGCCTTGCCTCTGCGGATACTTCTGTTCCCCACCTGCCAACCACCCCCATCCCATGCAATTTATATTGGAGATGCTCTGGACCAGGCTTGGGTTTGCCTGTGCAGTCCCAGACACAGAAGGAGCATCATGTTCCTTCAAGGCAAAACACATGAGATTATCCAAAACTGAATTAAAACCCAAGTCTACATCTGGAAGGGCAAATCCCTGTGGATGGGGCTGATGTGGCCTGGTAGCCCTTCTGTAACATGGTGCTGCTTGGCTCCAGATGCAGCCTGACAATCTGGATCACTGAAAATAGCAGCCAGTCTGCTCTCAAAGGTTGAAATGTGTGTCAGGATGAACGCAGATGCTCTTCCTCAAGGATGCCTGGGCCAGATCTACCAAGCAAGCAACACAGTACCTCCAGGCAAGGGTTTGAAATATTTAACATCCCAGTTGGCAGCCGGGATAACATCAGTAAAAGAGAGACAGGAGGGGAGAGAGACCAGAGGGAGCAAAACCTTGGGCTGAAGGCAGAGCCCAGGGGTTGCCTGCAGTGGGTCCAGCACAGCTCTAAGGAACTGGTAACAGCTTGTCAGCTGCCAAGCAAAACAATTATTTTGCACAGAGGTTGGGTGCTTGGTGAGGAGGGCATGGGAGTGCTCAACAAGGCTGGAGGCAGGCATTGCACTGCAGCTCGGGAGCTGGGAGAGGTCTTGAAGGGACCCCTGCCCTGAAGGATTTATCTTTATTTTGAACACCTTTGTTTCTTTATTTGAGGTAGGGGAATAGGGACAAAAGGAACTTTGGGGAAAAATAGGCTGGGTAGACATGCCATTTGGACTTGCAGCTCCTTCCTGCTTGATGAATCATGAAATTGTTTTGCTTGGAAGAGACCTTTCAGATCATCAGGTCCAACCATTAACCCAGTGCTGCCCTTGGCACCACTAAACCACATCCCTCAACACCACATCTCCATGGCTTTGAAACCCCTCCAGGTATCATGGGGACTCCACCACTGTCCTGGGCATCCTGGGACAGGCCTGGACAACCCTTGCAGGGAATAATTTTTTTGCAAACATTTGAATTTCAATTGCTCTCCTTAAACCAGTAAGCAGTGATGGTTTATTTTTAAGACACTGTAGTTGCACAAGAGACATCAGAGAGATGTCGTCTCAGCAGCAAAGCACTTCAAACTGTGCTGAAGTGTTTTCTTAGGGCAAAGACTTCCGCAGCTATTCTGCTTCCACTTCTGTCAAAGAGCATTTTGCAATCAAGCTTGATGGGGGAAGAATTAAGCTCATCTTTAAGAAAAGACCCGCTCAGCTCCCTATGGCCCTGCAGCCCACACATGGCTGAGCTGTTGTTTTCTCTTTCAGAGCTGAGACTCTTTGGCTCCTATTTTCTGGTCTCCTACAACAGGTTGATGGTGGTGTCTGATGAAGGGGGTACTAAAATAGCCCATGTGCCCATAGCCAGTGGCTCCTACTCTCCCTATCCCTGATCCAAAACCACGGGTAAAATCAGGGCTGCCCTGAGGTCAGCCTGTGGAAGTCTTGCTATTTGTTCAGCCCAAGGTTTTCTTGGTTTTACATGACCACAGCAGGCTCAAGATAATGTCGCCACTTCATTTAACACGTCCAAAGTAGCTAAGATCAAGAAAAACAATAACAACAACAAAAGATTTGTCATGCATTACTCCTGCCAAACTTTTAGCATCTGCCTTACTCCATGAGGGATGGCCTCCTCTTCCCTTTCATCCATCCCAGCCAGAGAGGACACGTTGCTCCTTCAGTTCATCAAGCTGTTTAGGACTTTGCTAATGGGAGAGCCCCAGACCCTTATTCATGCTTCCTTCCTTGTAAACATCACAGCAGTAACAACAAGAGTACTTTTATTTGCTGTAACATCTTCTAGACAGTGCAATTGCAAACTGCAGGAGATCACAGGCATCCCATCTAGATGGGAAACTTGTCAAGGCAGAAGCCAACTTTCTACAGCACTCACCCCTTCATTGAATGATAAAGTACACCATAAAGAGTGCTTCTGCTTTTAGGCTTTAATTATTAAAATAATTATAATAATTTTCAGGCATGGGAGTGCTCGGGGTTGTTTAAAGCAAGCCCTCACATGACATATCAATTGCACAGTATGCTCTCTGCTTCTCTGCTACATCCTATCCTGCACAACGCTGTTGAGGAACTACATAATTAATCTAGGAGCAGTATAAATCCATTCCGTTTGGCCACAGCAGAGCTAGAAAAACACAGCTATGCAATTTGGGGTATTTTAAAGCACGTCTTCTGAAAGATCTCCCTTTCCTTGTGTCTACTTCCATCCATGCATGCAGGGAAAAAGAGAAAGATGTGCATGAAAAATGTTGGATTTTGGGGAGGAAAAAACTAATACCAAAGGCACCGCTGGAAGCCCTTCTGTGTGCAGACTTGAGTTTTGGTGGGAGCTGCAGCCGCACCCACAGCCCTCCCCATTACTGCATCCGTGAGCTGGGGACCAGTGGGTCCTGTGGGGCCAGAGCTCCATCTGCATAGTGCAGAGTGAACAAGAGCCACGCGCAGAGCAGGGGACAATGCAAAAAACTCACACTCAGCTCAGGTCCCAGGCGCCCGTATTGCTCCGACACCCAGAAGCCTCTTCGGTCCTCCAGGGCAATGTAGGGCTTGTCAGGGTACCTGGCCCTGAACTTCTTGAGGAAGCCTCCCTCGAAGTCAGCCAGCACCCCGTCCATGTCCACCAGCACTCGCAGAGCCCTGCGGGACACCGCTGAGGGGCTTACCCCCCTGCCCAACCCTGCCAAGGGGCCGCAGCGACGAGGCCGCAAGTGCAAGAAGCTGCTCAGCAAAATCATGGTGGAGGGTGGGCTCAGGGCAGGGGATGGGGGAAGGATCTCCGGGCAGAGCAGGCGGGGGTGCTTTATTTCAAGCACGCACCCTGCAAGCAGGCGGCTCTGGCAAGCAAAAGGAAGGAGCAGGGGGGATGCAAGAGGGATGCACCGGG
>JANHGL010022168.1:0-21126 GCA_024611195.1 Ceyx melanurus
AGAAGCCGCCGCCCCGCTGCAGCAACCCGCGGCCCTCGGAGCGCCCGCAGGTACTGGTACCGCCGAGGGAGAAGGCGGAAAGGAGGAGAGGGGGACGGGCGGGCGGCGGGGCCGCCGCTAAGCAGGCCGGACCGGGCCGCGCAGGCCGCGGCGACTCGCGCTGCCAGTGGCGGGAAGGCGGCGCTGTACGGAGCCGCCCGCGCCCCGCGGGGCCCGTCGCAGCCGACGGAGAAGCCGCGGCCCCAGGCCCGACCCTCCTGCCTCCCCTGCCCGCCCCTACCCAACCCCCGGGGCTACTTTCCTCTTCCCGTCAGCCCGCGCCGCCTCAGGCGGGCTCTCCCGCGGCCGCCCTCTCGCCCCTCTGCCGCGCCGAGCCGCCTCCAGCACCGACCGCCTCGGCCCGGGCTCCCTATCGCGCCTCCCGGGCTGCAGACCCTACCCTACCCTGCCCCGCCGCGCCGCCCCCCGGCCTCGACTCACCTCGGGCAGGACGCAGGTGTCCGCGACGTTTCCCTCCCGGCGCTCTCTGGAGGCTTTCCCGCCTCTGCGGGAGGGAGCCGGTCCCTTCGGCGTCAGGCATTGAGGACGGCTAGGCGAGACTAGGAGGGAGAGGAGAGCGCACGGTTATCTCGACCACCTTGTTTGTATTAATTAATTGCCATCTGATTGTTGTTTTAAACCACCTGTTTAAAAACAGCCTGGATAGACGCTTACATAGGTCCCTCCGTGTGCTTTCTCGGGCATACAGGAAAGAAATTAAGCTAGTCCACTGCAAAAGCCTTAGTACAAGGATGTTGTGCATTAGAGACATATTTCTTAGAGGATTAACACTCGGGTACCCCGGTGGTAACGCAGATGTGGACGTCTTTGCTCTGATTTCCTAAAAGCCAGGTTTTAAACAACTGACATTCTGCTTTAGGTACCCAATTAAAATACTCTAGAAGGACTATTTTTACTTTCAAAGGCATAACACTCTTTCAAAGACATGGTGCCTGGTGTGTTCATTTTGAGATAAGGGCAGGTGAGAGCAATCAAAATAATCCTGAAAACCTGGACAAGAGTATGTAAAATTGTGAACTGAAGCCTTTACAAATTTAAGATGTTTTCAATAAATGTTTGACAACCCTGAGTTGCAAAACTTTTTAAAATGGTGCGATTTTGTAAAAACTTCAGGTACAGTTAATTGTATAAATCTAAGGCTCTGAGGGATCTAAAATACTGTTCTGTTTTCAGGTGTTTTGTGCAGTATGAAGTTGATGTTTGGGTAGGAAGATACATTGCTTTTGTGTGTCCATTTAGGAGTCAGACTGGCTAATAATGAATTAAAGTGACTGACATCATGATAACCATACGCCAGAGAAGGGCTGGAAAAAGCCCTGACACAGCTGAAGATCAGCCTTCAGAGGACAAGGATGTGAAGCCTGATGGGAAAATTCTGTCTGGTGGGTGAATGAAAAGGATTCTGACACTGGGGCTGGGTAGTGGTGTTTAGCTTTTGGTATCTGCTATGCACAGGTCAGAGCTAGGTATGTAACGAATACATTTTCATCCTTCAATATCTATCACCAAAATTAACTGGATGAGACAGGCCATGCAGATTACCACATGTCAGCCTCATCTCTGTTTTAAAATCCATATTTAAATTGGCAATAACACTTTTTTTTTTTTCAATTTAGCACCAGTGATACACTATCAGATTTCATAGACCTATCAGAGGTATTTAAATCCCAGTTTAAATCATTGGTAACATAAAAGGATTTGAAGACCTCTGATGAGATGTAGTTCAATATAAGCAGATTGTATATGAAATCTGAATTTAATGGCAAATCTCTGCTTTTTTACTACAGGAGGGTAAATGAACATAAATTAATCGTCTTAACATGAGAACCTGTTTTAAGTAATTAGATACTGACAGTTGCTGGGAATGATCTCTTTAGAGCTGGCTGTTGTGGTTTAGCCTCTGCTGCAGCTGCTTGCACACAGCTTCCCCCCACCTCCCTCACATGGGGTGGGAAGGAAGATTGGGAGGAAGAAAACAGATGAGACACCCCCCCCATGGGTTAAGATAATGGCAGCTTAATAAAACACCAGAAAGAGAAAACAGGATTAATGATAGTACTGGTGAAATGATACACAAAGTGAGTTATGGGCTTTACCTGTGCCTGAGGCTTTGTTGTTTATCCCACCTGCCTGGGACAGCAACAGGTTGTGGTAATTAACCTGAGCAGGACATCAGCAAAGTTTGTTGGGTTTGGTTATTCTAAATTGACTTGTTTTGATCTAAATTCTAAAAGTATATATGCATTTTGGGTAGAGGTGTGGAACAGCAGTGTAACTTTGCTTTCAAGTACACTCGGGCTAAGTACAAAGTGGGAAAGTGATGAGAGTTCTCATCCACCCCTACCCTCTGAATTGCTGTTTGGTCTCTGTTCTATAGGTGTCACACACAGTATGAAGTAACCATATCAAAGTTATCATTCCAGCTCACTAAGATCCATATTAAGCCTTATATCAACATTAAAAAGGAAAAACAGGAGTGTGAGATGAATGATTGACCCAGCTGGAAGCACAACCTTTCTTTCCCATCATTCCATCTCTGATCTGATGACAACAGGATGTTATCTGTGATTCAAAGCACGACACCATGATCAAAAGCTTCTTCAGCTGCTGCTCAGGCTCTTTGTGGATATTTAGTGAGACTTCTGAACCTTTAATATTTTGGGGTTTTTTACAAAAAACAACAAACCACCAAAAAAACCCAGGCAGCAGTTTTAAGATGTCTGAAGAAGATTTTAATTTCTTCCTTTGTGATCTAACAGTCATTCTGCATTGCCTTAATTAAAAAAAAAAAAAAAAAAAGTCCTGGAGGATATTCCAATTTAGATTTACAAATCAGTTGTGGTATTTCTCTAGATTTAAGTAGGATCAGGGTGTTCTTAAACTATAACTACATTTTACCATCTAAGGCACACCTTATTTCATTTTGATGTCAATGCTCTTGAGTTTGCCACATGGGAAAATGAACCCCGCACCTCCATAAGAACCTCTTAAAGCTGAGTGTCCTGTTACCTACAGAATGTAAACTGTACTAGCACAGGCAATTTATCAGCCAGCTTCCAAAGCTCCTTTCACTTCAGTTCTGTGTTTCACAGTTACAGAGCAAAATATTTCTCTTCTAAGCTCATGCAGGTGGAAAGCTGTGGAACATACTCTCCATTACTGTTGGTGGAATTGTTGCCATCTCTCTTGGACTTCTCACTTCTGTTTATGTTGCTACACTGCATGAAAATGACCTGTGGTTTTCCAATATTAAGGTAACAGTAATTTTTATCGTTTCTTCAGTGCTTTCATAGAGCATTAATAAGAGTTTTAGTTAAAATTTCCTTTATGTATGTCTTGTGACTTGCTCAAAAATGTTTTGTTTTGTTTTTTAATTTACTTTTTAAAGGCTGTGCTTCCCTTCTCACCACTTTTTAAATACTTCATTGGTTCTATAAACATCTTTCTCCCCTTTTTTCTCTAAAAGCTGCTGCTGAGCTCCTGCTTGAGTTGTAGCTGTGGTCCTTCCAACCATTGATCACTACCTGCAGTAAAAGTTAAACAATCTACTGTATGTTGTTCTATAATCTTTCTTTATCCAAAGCAATACAAAACTAAGCAAAAAAAAAAAAAAAAAGCTAACCTAAACTTATATACAAAGCAGCATATAGTTCTTTAATTGTATTGATACTGTGATAATACAGTTTAGGCACAGTCTCCAACTATTCCATACTAATTCTATATGATGTTATCCTAAATGTGCAAACATCAAAACATATTTCAGACATTCACCAAGGTAAAACCAACATCTATACTCTAGGAGAATTTTCCTTCCCAGTATCCAGGCCTTTTTTCCTAGAATCATTGCCTGGGGAAACAATGCAGCAGTACATATACCTAAATTTAACCAGAGAAAAGAAACAGGTGAGTCATTTTCCTTTTAGATGCCTCAAATTCACTCTGTTAGCTCTGTGTATTATGTTATTCAAACAGTATGTGTATTTCATTGCAGTATGTCTTTCCTACACTGTGCACTTCTGTCCCAGAAACATTTAGATATATGTGATAAAAATAGTTTCCACTTACTGACAAAAATTGCTGGTTTACTATATATAATACTGTTTTGTACCCACTGTCTTGTGTAAATATATAGATTATATATGTATTGAATATAGATACATATAATAGATAAATGTAATAGGTATATAGATAGATAATCTATGTACTAAAGATACACCTTAGGTTTGCTTTTTCCTTCCAAATTCAAGTATTGGTTAATTCCACTGTTGTTGTATATTGTGAAGTGCAAACAGGCAGAGACTTGTGCCACTGTATGCACGGAACACATGGAGTGATTTTCCTCTTGGTCACCAGATACAGAGGGACACAGAAGTTCCCTGAGAGAAGCAAGTCTATAGTTGCAGTTCAGTTGTAAACAGTTTCAGAACTGTTTCAACTTCCAAGTAAGTTGAAAGCCAGTTTCAAAGGTACTTTGCTCTCAGTTTGTTATTGCTTCAGACCAAACAGGTCTGCAGTTTATTTGCAAATACAAAGAAGGTTAGGGGTGTGTCAGGTCTGGTCAAATCTGCTGCAGTTGTACAGGTCAAAATCTGGTCCTGCTTTCACTTGAACACAAAGCTTTCTAAGGTTTTACTGTTACCTTGAATACAGTCTAGACTTGATTTCTGCCAACACCAGAGCGTTTTGTGGCTGTTTTGGATGATGCTTATGAAGAGCCTGTGAAGCTGAGAAGGAAAGGCTGTAAAACAGCATCTAGACATCCCTGGGCCTGGATGAGCGGACACTGTAGTAATTCTAGATGGATGCATGTGTTTTCCAGCATTTCTGAATTGACTAATCTTAGAATTAAACACATACACTATAATAACTAAAAAACAAGAATAAAAGACACTATGGAACAAGAGGAGATTCTCAAAAGCTACATTGAAAATAAATGGAAAATTATCTTCCACACAGACCAGAAAGTCCTAAATCAGTTATATTTCCATACATTTTAAATTAGTAACAGGACTGGCTGCGAATGGTGCAGATTTGGGGATTTTATCTTGCTGCACTCTGACACCAAGATTATATAACAACATATTATCCCCCTGAACTTTTCTTCCTTTCTTCCAATAAGCTGCAATTAGTCAGATGTTAAGAATACATATTCAAAAGGCTCTCTAGGCTACTAAATTAATATAGCAAGATGTCATGGGAGACTTTGCCTTTTTTTCTTCTCTGTGAACCTTCTTATCCTGCACAGCAGCAGCAGGAGGTCTGCAGTGTTTATCTTCTGCACCAACGTCGACAGAGGTTTTTACATGTTCCACTGAGGTACGAAAGGAGAATTTTTGCTCCCTATGAACATCAGGATTGCTTGGTTACAAAAATGGTGCATTTTGTCAATCGTATTCAACCCTAAAAATTGCAGTAAAGAGTTCATTATGCAAAATCATGACTCTTGCCTTCAAAGTAATTGAAGTCACAATGTGCACATACACTTGCAGTGATAACCTTTCTGAAATTTCAGTTGCAATTAATAGAAAACCAGTTTAGTTTTGGGTGTCTTCCAGCAATGGTTCATCCAACTAGAAAAACTGTTTTCTGGTTGTTTTGTTCTGTTTTCTATATGACTTTCAGTAGTGCATTGATTTCAGCTGCTGCAGTGTCTGTGAATCTTGTTCTTATTTGCTAATAAATATGCCTGCTAGTATAAATTTGCCATGGCCATTGGAGAAAGATGTAATATCACGTCCCTAACAGAAAAACTGAAAATGCAGATCTTGAAGAGTAGTTTATGCTATGAAAGAGGGACACGATTGCTATTCTTTTTATTCTATTCCAAGACCTCCTGAAAGAACTATGGAAAAAAGACAATGCCAAATACAGTGCTGCACAGTCAGCAGCAGTGGCTTCCACTTCCAGCAGGGATCACAGGTTATAGTAATTTCTCTTGACAAAACAGCTTCTAAGAAAAAAAAAAATCTCATATGCATTAAAGCAAAAATTTCTGTTTCTGACTGTGCCAGCCAAACCAGAGGTCTTGGCCAAAATGCCTTCCTCAGTTTCTTGAAACCTCACTGCACTGTGCACAAGTGGCTGGTCTCAGTCATTTCAGGAGCAGTTTAGTGACTGCTCCTTCAGTATCTTTGGGAACAGGATTTACTGTGAAAATAAGAAAATGGGGAGGGAAGAATTGCATCACCTCTCCTGTCAGCAGTTGTACTGCTTGTTCAGATGCACACTCTGAAGAAACCTTGAATGAGAATGAGCCAAGGCCACAGAGCAAATTAATTCTGTAACAACAACAAATGAAGCTTTGACTGATTTTTCATTCCTTCTGAGAATGTCTTGTTTTAAATGCTTAATATTACTAGGATACAGTTGCATAAGTTGAAATAATGTGCAACTCTACATGTATCCTGGAGGATTGACTTCTTTTTTCTTCCCTTGGAACAGTGGTAACTGTTAAACACAAATTGAACATACAGAAAGATGAACATGCTCTTACAATGGTTATCCATAAGTCTGTATGTTTTTATTGACATGGAACACCAGGAAAAGTATAAAGTGCTGTAGAACTGGAAAAGTGTTGTGAATGAATAAAACAGATGTTGCCCTAGTGTGAAACAGATGTAAAACTCACTACTGTTTATCCCGTAACGTATAGCATTTGCTTGAGTACAGCTGGTGCCAGGATTACAAATTAATCATGTTTTAATGCATTTTTGCTAATTAGTTCCCCCTCTGTGACTATTCTACCCCCTTAATAAATTCCAAATGTTAACATTCCTAGGTTTGTTTTTTTTGTTTGTTTGGGGTTTTTTTTTGAGCACTTTTGAGTAGTAGGAAAGTTCTCGGTAGTAATGAATTTGAGACTAGAGCTCATTTCAAATCCAGCAAAAATTCTCATTTGCTAAGTGTGTGCCTTTTAGCACCTAGTGCCAATATCCATTTCTTCTGCTGGTGTTATTTATAATGATCTGTCTGCCGTAGAGCAGCTGGAGGGTTTAATTGTGGACTTGCATTGAATCAGATGCATTTTTATCTGTTTGTTTTTCTCAGACCAGAACAAATACTGGTTTAGTTTGTCAACAGTTGACTTCTTTAAAACAATAAAGCAAGATAAGATTCTGTACTGGGCAGTAGAGGAGCAAAGAACATGATTTTTTATCTAGCTCTGAAATAGTACTGATTCTGTTCCAGCAAAAGAGACTGTGTAAGAAAGATGAAAGTCTTGAGATCCTATACAGGGTTGCATTAAGCAGAATGGCATTCACAAAAACCTCAGAAAACATTAACATGCAGTTATTTCAGAAATGTTCTTTTGTAAGGAAGGCTGAATTAATAAGGTTATCTTTAGAAATCTCACATTTCTTTATTACTTTCTTACACTACATACAGGAACCTCATTGGATATTTCAAATCTGGATAGAAACCTTTTCTAACTGCTTAACAGATATTTGCTGCAGTGTTTTTATATCAACTACTAAAAAGATCACTAATAACAAAATAATTTTGTATAAGATGCCTATTATCTCTCCTTATTGCACCTTCATGCAGTCTTATTTTCTTCAAATGTGGTTGCCCAAGGCTCTGAATTTGTTAATTTTATTGTCTTCACAACTAATGAGTTAACAAAAGGAAGCAAAGATCCTGTATCGAGCAATTTTCTCTGAGCTTTCATATCTCTCTACACTCCAGTGCTGCAGTATCAGCCAAGAAAGAAGGATAGTTTGAAGTGTACCTGATGTAAATAATTCAAACATTTTTGAATGATCACCAGTAACTTCACCTAAAGTCATGTCAAGAATTGCCTTTCACCTGTAATTTCAGGATGGGAGTGATGAACAGCTGGCTTCCTGCAAGAGCCAGCATTTATCAAGGGGCAGCAGCACACAGAGTGGCACTGTGGTGCTGTCCCCAGTATAGCACACTGAATTAATGGAGCTTTGAGGTGGCACAGCCACAGAATGCTATGGGATAGCTACTCCTGGAAGAGAAAGTTAAACACATGGAGCAAGCATATGCAGTTCTAAAGTCCAGATGGTGACTACTGCACCTATGCAAACACTGAGTACTACAGAAAGCAGTAAAGGCTCCAGAATGTTTCCAAGAATCAGGTTCTGTCAGAATCCCAGGAAGCATGTAGCAGTTAAGAGAAGCCTCAACACCTCAGCTGTCTGCCTCACCCTCATTTGTCTATGACATTTACCTTTATTTGAACTCAGTTGCCTAGAGTCAGTGAACCCAATTGCCACTGGGTAGGGCAATTTCCCTGCTGCAGAAGGAATTTGAGCCTAAGGCAGGTTTATAAGACTGTGAAAAACAAATGGAAAGTGAATTTACTATTGAACTTTAACTTGCAGGAAGTTGAAAGAGAAATTTCCTTCAGAACAGAGTGTGGACTTTATTATTCCTACTACAAACAGATGATTCAGGCTGCTTCCATCCAGCAAGGTATTGTAAACTGTAAAGTAAGTTTTACTTTGTGTTGCCAGCTGCCTGTTTTTAATATGTTGTCAAATAAATTGAGAACAAGGCATACTGTAAGTGTGAAAGAGCATAACAAGTGTACTGGAGACATTTTTATTCTGTTCACATGCTAGTGAGCCACTGAGTTATGAACATAATAAACCTCACAACAGTACATTGGTTTCTGTGCCACACCTTCACAATCTGATGAAGGCAGTCACTTTGAGGGACAACTTTCATATCTGTTAAGCTTTCAGCCTTGCTAGTTCATTCAGTATATTACTTTCATTTTTATTCTCTTGTTTAGCTTGACATGAGCTGTTTGTGGGAAGGGGCAATTCTTTTTTTGCTGTATGCCTAGACAGTAAGTGACTCAAAGAGCAGCTTTCAAGAAAATCATATAGGATGAGGAGGTTTTTGTGACACCCTTGTGGTTTCTAGACACAACTATTCCTGCTTAGCAGTTTTGCTTACACTGCACATTTGTCACTATTAACATCACCCGTGTTCATGTACTGACAAGGATGGTTCTCAAGATCCAGTATGTACCACAGATTCTATGCTAGGAATGTAAGTGTACAAAGAAGTGTTTATACATTACTAAACACAAGTGCTTGAATTGGTACTGTGAGCCACATTGGAAGCAGGGAACCTGGAGACCTCAGCAGGTCCTGTTGATTCAGAGGTCATGCAACCTAAATCCTTGTCTCAAAGGTGGCAGTTTTTGATGAGGGATCCTAAAATACCTTTGAAAAAGTTTTTCACTGTTAAATGAAGATGGAGGGGGAAAATGACAATCTCCTATTTCAATTTCTCTTTATCGTTAAGGTTTACATGGTTTAGTATATGACAATAAAACTGAATCTGTGAGGACAATTAACATACTTGAAAGAATGAATGTTTACCAGGAGGTGTTTCTCAGCATTCTGTATAGGATTCTTCCAATCCAGGTAGGCCTTTATTTCTGGCTTTAGACTGTAAGTGCATTATGAAGATTGCGCAGTGAACCATAGCTCCCCTTTCCAGTTCTTTTATAATTAGAAATATTCCTGATATCTTTTTCATTTGTAAAAGCAAAACCTACTGCATATTAAGTTTAATCTCCCCCCCGTGAGTGTTTTATGTCAACCTCAGTATTCTTGTGTTTTACAGCAATACCTAGAGCCCGTTTATTTTTATATCTACACTTTGTTTGGACTTCAGGCAGTTTATGTCATTGCTCTGTATGTAACAAGCTGGCTTCTTAGTGGAACGTGGCTTTCAGGGTTGTTGGCAGCTTGCTGGTATATTACAAACAGGTAAGTGAGATTCAACATTCCATCTTGCTAAAATTGTACCTCATGTCAAAGGTAAGGCATTAAACCCTCAAATGCGTGATTAATTGGACAAAAAAAAAGGAACTGTAGGGCCTTTCTTCTGATTAGCCAGAAAACAGGAAAAGAAAAACATTTAAATAATACAAAACAATTGGAAAAGAATCAGAAATGAGCTGATATTGCAGACTAGGATTTTAAAGTTTCAAGAAGGTTGAGTGGAAAACTTTGGCTTAATTGGTCTCTGAAAGTGGACTGCACCTTTCAGATGTGTCTGGGTCTCCAGATGATGTGCCTTATCTTCTGCAGCCTAGGCTTCCTTAGATGATTGATGCTACTGGGTACATAGACACCTGCTCCTGTGCCCTTCAGGTTTTTTCTTACTGCCCCATACTCAAACTGAAGGGATTACTTCAACAACCCAAGATCATTTGTTCTCTTATTCCTCTAGACATCCCCTGCATGGTTATGGAGCTGTTCTAGTGCTTTACTGCTTGAATTCTCAATTGGAGAGAAAAAATCAAGTACTGCCTTTATTTAGGCCAGCACTGAACTGCAGGCTTGAAGTTAAGACATACAGGCTGCTATCTGTAACTTAATCAGGAAAAATAAAAGTAAAAAACTCTATAGATATTTTTTCATTCAGCTAAGCATGTGTCAGATGTGTTTATTACTTTCCTTTCTAGAAAACATTTTCTATACACAAGAAAAAAGGGAATTCTTCTTTATTTTTACCTTTTTGTTCCAGTTTTGTCAATAACTGCCCTTTGGGAACCTTTACTGACTTTTGTAATGTATTTTTACATTAGAATATTCAAAAAATGAGCGGAAGTTCCTAACCAGTTTAGCAGTATTCACATCCAGCGCACTGGGGTGACTGAAGAAACAGACACCTATTTATTCTTACATGTGCTTTCTGCAAGCCATGAGAAAATGATGTAAAATTACCTGTAGCATGAAAATTCCACATGCTGGATTTTGGGAGCAATTATGTTTTGGGTTTTGTTTGTTCATCTGTAAATTACCTGAGCTGTGTTCATAAGTCAGATTTAATCTAGATCATAAGGTTTTTAACATTAAATGAAGCTGAAGTGCCTCATTTGATGTACTGAGACAATGATGACTTTCAGAACCTTCATACTAGACTGTAGTTCCTCCATTTTTATCAATTAGTAGTTAAAATACCACAAAGCTGCCTGTCATTGCAACCTCTGTCACTAAGCTGGTGCTTTTTTAATTTTAAATTGATAAAACTCCGTTTTGTACAGAGTAGATACTACGAGAGTAGAATTCACCATCCCTTTGAGAGAGAACTGGGCACTACCCTTCTTTGCTGTTCAGATAGCAGCCATCACATACCTCCTCAGAACTCATTTACAGCCTGTTCAAGAGGTGAGTATTTCTAATTATGATGACACGGTGAAATTAGCATCAGAAAACTGACTGTAAAACTTAGGACAAAACACTTAATAACCATTTATAGCAGTAGATAAAGACACACAAATCACACAGTTGAAAACATTAATCAGGTGAGCCTTCTGTTCATTTAAATGCAGTTGGAATGCAAAGGAATACAGGCAAAGAGTACAAGACAACAGCAGTGTGTATTTTAAATAGGTAAGAGACTAAAAGTGGGCAGGAGAAAAGCTTCTAAAGCACAAGGATTAAAGAGTTTCTTTTGATTTCATTTGGTTTACAAATAGAGGAGAGTGCCCTGATCTGTGAGAATAAAAGCAAATTGGTGATACAGTTTCTTTGACAAATGGTTCTGAAATCACTGCTCCTCAGTTTGTAAAGTAACTGCTATTTATAGCACAGTGAAACACACACTGCATGTGAATCTATCCGAGACCTCATGTGTTCCTGCAAGTGGCATTACAATGGTAAAATACAGGTGTAAATAGAAGACTGTGAAACTAAACAGATGTCCTTATCCTCCAAGCAGTTATTTCACTTAGGAGGCTTGTATTAATGATTTTTAAATGGATTTAAAATAAAAAGAATGTAAGGCGCTTTGTGGTTGGTGTGGGTTGTTGTTGTTTTTTCTTTTTTTAATGAAGAAAACTATGAAGTATAATAAAGCTTCTTTCCCTCCTTCCAGAGAATGACATTTACAGCTGTATTCATAGCAACATTTCTTTTTAGCCTGACTTGGCAATTTAATCAGTTCATGATGCTGATACAAGCATTGGCATTATTCATACTGGACTGCTTTGACATGCTTCCCACAGCAAAGGTAATACCACGTTTGGAAATAACCATACTTTCTTATTTTCTATCATAAAGCTAACAATCTGGGAGGTATTTTACTCATCAGTGGCCTGGATACCTAAAGTAATACAGATTATACAGTGTCTTGCTTTGTGCTCTTAAGTAATCACAGTGTATGCACTACAAGTGTAAAAATGAATAATCAAAGCAAGACTGCTTCTCTTTTTTTTTCTTTTCAGCTGATCTTAATCACTTTTAAAAATTAATTTCTATTCTTTAGTTTTGTCTAGTTTTGTTTAGATGCAGCTATGCTCTGACACTTTTAAGGGGTTGATTTAATACCACACTGTAGTCACGTCCTCTAGAAATGGCCAGGAAAAAAACAACAAAAAAGAAAATAGGAATTTTGTCTCAACTACTGTGCATCCTTGTTTCTAAGGTAGATGTAGGCACTGCACCAGCAAGAGAAGGAAGATGGAACAGATTGCTTAGGAGAAGCAGTTCTCTCACACAGCAGAATTCACCACAAAATAACAGTGTTGTCTCTGCTGTGCTGTTTAACTCAATGAGCCCAAAAGTAAAACAAGTATTGCTAAGAATATGAGATCATTTACAGTCAATCTAAGCAAATACACTGTAGAAGATTAAAACATTGGTTGGATTTAGTGTCACTAAGGAATTCTACAGAGATTATTTTAGCCCTATTAAAAAGCTTACACTAGCTGAAGAAAAGGTCTAACTTTACAGTTACAGGAGGATGAAGATTCAGTCGTGTTCACTGCATTTTAAATTACTTGAGTATTAATGATTGTATTCATTTCAGTGAATAAGGTGGCTTCATATCAAAAGTTTTTTATTTTAAATGTTCTGATCTCTTTGTTTTATCTGCAAATAGAAGCTTAAGTTAGCAATTAATGTGACTGATCAGCTGCTTTAAAGGTTGGCCATTTACCAGCTTTCATCATTATATTCCAATGGACTGCACTGCTCATACTACTACATATTCATTTTCAAAATGTGCTACCTAAAACTGTTGGGAGTTTATTTGGCCATTTGATGCTGATTTACACCACTGATGTAATACTAAAATAAAACTAAGATCTTCATGTCAGGTAAAATTTATGTTTTGGTACCACTGTGTCAGAAAATCAGCTGGTTTCTAGTGTTTGAATTCGGTTGAACATTTTGTGATAGTTTAGCATAGCTCAAAAATGACTGTACTAAACTGTTAGAAGTTAGAGAAATCAGCTGAACTGCACTGAGCCATAACTCTTTAGTCATAAAGACATTATAGCAGCTACAGAAGCACTTATTTGACTGAAGAAAATACAAAACATCTTCCAAATATTAAGTAATGCTTATTTTCCCCACTCTGCAATTGTTTAACACATCTCTTTATTATAGTGTCAGGCTTCCCTAGGTATAAAATACTGACCTAACTTGTCCAGGACATAAACACAGTCATAGGGATGGCTCTAAGTGCAACAGTTTAGTTCAAGATGATACTTTTTCTGTAAAAAGAGTTGATGTTGAAATAAGTTGTAAGACATATTCAAAGAAAAGCAATTATAACTGTGAAGTTTTGTAGGCATAACAAAGATCTCATGATTGTTACAGGTGACCTGGCTCTACATCATTCAGATTTCTGGATTAATGCTGGTCTGTGTCCTACAGTTCTTTAATTCTATGATTCTGGGATCATTACTTATAAGTTTCAATGCTTCTGTCTTGATAGCAAGAACTATCCAGGTAGGTACCAAAATATTTTTGTAGCACTAAATGAAGAGTGTGATCTATGTAGATAGATGAGTAATTTATATGCATTATAACCTGAAATGACTAACAGTAATTAGAGGAATTACTATAGCATAAAGCAGTAAAAACATGGCATGAACAAATAATGAATTCAATTGCACTAACTCTAGTGTAACCAAGCACATCAGGCACCATCATTCTGTGGTTGCTGGTAACATTTGTGATTGTGCAAGCTGCAGTTTGGACTCTGAAAAGAACCTGCACAGATGGACTTTCCCCTGCTTCAGCAGGTCTTCTCTTGGGTTTATGGATCTGCCTCCAACAAAATATTCTGTGAGAACAAGGCACTTGTCCAGTTCTATTTACCAAAATCTATTGTTTCTTTCAAAGATTAGGATTATTTTTTTTTCTTGCACTTACAATTCTTTTATTTCTGATACTGGCACTGGCCACAGCCTCTAACCAGTCTGTAAACTTCTGGGGCCATCCCTGCTGTCTCTCACCTGTGACCTTTTAAAATCAGTTTTTTACAGCTAGACAACATCTGACTGTCAACTATCCCAAGTTGCCTGTGAGCAGCCAAAGAACCTGCTCAGAACCCTATCACCAGACAGCCAGAGGCAGGGACACCTCTGCCACATGGAGGTGGAAGGTCTTAGGAGTGGCTACTTCAGAAGGCACACAGTGGTGCTGGAATCAGGGGCATCTTGGCACACAGGCACAGTTGCCCTGCATGCCAGCAGCTGGACAGACACAGCACAGGCAGCTCTGGGGGAAGGCTGTGACTACCCACAGCACTCTGCTAGGTCCCTAGGCTGTGGGGTTTCTATGGTTCTGTCCCCTCAGTGCTGTGCAAGAAGTGGATCTTTATTCTGGACACTTGCTTAGGTTTACATTTTTGCTTGCAGGAACCTAATACAAATTTGATCCTGATCAGGCCTAGCAGATAAGTGATTTCTAACAGTCTGTCTTGCTTTTGTTCCAAACACTTACAAAAAAATACTGAAATACTAATATTTTCTTTCCAGAAAAACCTAAAAAAGGGTGGCTTGCTTAATAGGCTTGGGAAGCTTATCCTCCATGTACTGTTAGTTTTCAGCTTGACTCTTCTAATAAACAAATTCATCAAGGTAAGAAAAATTTTAATATAGCAATTTACAAAATAGATAGTTGTTTATTATCTACAGTAATATCATTAATAAAAACTGCAATGAGATTTCACTGCATTTTAGAAACAAAATATTGTTTTGCTAAATTTTTGCTAGCTGGATTTTAAAGCAGTCTTACAATGTCATGACTTGAAGGTCACCTGTAATTTGATTTCAACTGTAGACTGAACTGCATTCTGAGCCTGCTGAGCATTTGAAAAACTCTTCATGGAGTTTACTTTTCAAGAATTCAGTTAGAAATGAGTACTTGATATAAAAATGTTGTAGGCCACACCATACTTTCAGTTGCTTCTTGTGCAGAGAGATATCTGCAGACATGAGTGACAGTAACACATTTTCTGCTCTTGCATTTTAGTCTCAAGAGATTTCTGTCAATAGATTAAAAATCAGTACACTTGAAAATTAAAAATACCCCAGTAACATATAAATCATTGAAATAAAAATACAACTAGAACTAATTTATCTTGAATAATGGTGATCTGTAAGAAAGAGCCTAACCCCAGTAGATACCTTAAAAAGTGACTTGCTGTGTGGACCACAGGACCCTAATTACAACTGAATGCTTATTTGATCTCAGTAAGCCTGTGTTGCTTTGCACTTCCATTCCAATGATGAAAACACTGTTCACGCTGTGTAGCTGAGGTTTTTTTTGGTACTTAGTATAATTTCCTTTTCTTTTCCCCCCTTTCTAGAAAATCCTTAACCTTGAGTCAGATGAACATATATTCAAATTCCTGAAAGCAAAATTTGGATTTGGGGCAACAAGGTATGAATTAGCCTACATTTGAGGGTGTCTGACTTCTTGAAATGAAGCCTGGGGTTGTTCTCATGTAAAATCTATGTGATATATCATGGTTTTTTACCATCATACATTTTCCTTCATAATAATCCCAACAGCTGTGGCTTTCTAATTGCTTGGAAAAACAAAAAGAAAACGTCAGTCCTTGTGAACTACCTGGTAACAGAGATTATTCTTTTTCTGTAGAGATTTTGATGCCAACCTGTACCTTTGTGAAGAAGCTTTTGGTTTACTGCCATTAAATACTTTCTCAAGGCTCTCAGATACATTGCTTTTTTATGTCTACATCCTGGTTCTGTTCCTCATGACAGCAGCAGCTGCCACTGTTGCCCTTCGGAACCTCAGGTAAAAGATGTTTGAAAAATGATCCGCATTTTTATCAGTTTTCTCTTTCTTAAAAAGGGTCAGGAGCTGAAGGCTGAACACAGCAGCACACACAGCTACTGAGAAAAGAGTAGGATATCAAATAGATCAGGATAAAAGGGGGAGAGAGGGAAGGAGAGGCTGCAAGGCATTCTGATTCTGAAGCTGTTATGGCAGTTGTGAAGTCACAGTCATTTGCAGGGCATCTCGGAACTACTCAACCAGCCCCCTAAAAAATGTACTGCATCAATGTTAAAAAACAACCAAAAACTCTACAGCCTTTATCTCTGAGATCCCAAACATTGCCTCGTGTTTAACATTGCCCAATTACCTCAGTCAGCACCCACTCAAAGGAACAGGGAAGAAAGGCTTACATCTAAGCAGCTTCTGTGTACGTTGTTCAGCCCAAGACCAGCCGTATCAAGCCATCACTAGCCCTGTGAACACCTCTTTTCTGTACACCTACTGCAATCTACAGCTTCAGTAGCCTGCAGACATAACAGCACAGCCCACAAAATGCAGTGAAGCCTCCCACTCTCATCAAAAGCTCTGTGAGAGTGGCTGCTTCAAGCAACAAGCCACGGTGCCTTTCTGTAAACAGGTCACTTAAACTCACTGCATTTCAGAAAACCAGACATAAAAATAAACACCTGATGCTCCTTGGAGTCAGTGCTATGAGGAATTCTGTCACAGTTACAGCAGAAGGTTGTGGGCTGACAGCAGTAGTGTTGCTTTTTAGCCTCAGGAGGATTAAATGGGGCTTGTTTGTAAATACAGACAACCAGATGAAATATGTTATAGAACCTAAGGTAACACTTTTGCTTTCTTCTGCTTCATTAGTGGTTCAAATCCAGTCCAGTTCATGGAGAAAATGGAAGAATGCACAGTAACACTGAAGCCTGATGCTGCTTACAATTTAATTCACACAGTTCTTTTTGGATGTCTGGCACTAAGCACAATGAGGTATATTATTTTAAATTCTACTGAAGGCTTTTTAGACAGTTGGGTATATTTTGATAAGAGGGTAAAATATGCTGACCACAAACTAATCATGAACCTTCTCTTTCTCCCTGCTGTGTTTCTTCTTGGATACTGAGGCATTTCCCAAATCCTACCAAAAGCAAAAATGCTTGGAAGTTTGGGAGCAAAGATGTCCTCAAGAGCACTTAAAGTGCAGAGTCAATCTTATACTCAGTTATTTCAAAGTTCTGAAGGTCTAAGAAAACTGTGTTCACAATTTCTCTTGTTCTCATCAACATGGCTTAACAGAGCTGCAGATGACCAGCAAAAGCTTATCTGTGTTCTTTCAGAATGAAGTACCTCTGGACATCCCACATGTGTGTGTTTGCATCTTTTGGCCTGTGCAGTACGGAAGTATGGAAGCTTATCCTGAAGGGAGCTCATCTCTACACATCACAGAGGGTTAGCACTATATACTTAGAACATTTCATTAAATCTGTAGTTTGCTCCATGTCTAAACCAAATCAAGTCTCAGAACTAGAAGGCATCTGAAAGGAATATTGTTTGTTGTCCTCTTAAACTGGTTCTCTCTGAAGTACCTTTGTGTAAACTTAGTAAAATGTATTTTCTATTGGTTTCTATGTTAAACAATTCCATTTGAATACACTAGATGGCAATATAGATGTGGCTGTGAAAAATAACAACAATTTTAATAACCACAAAAATCTGAGTCACCACATTAAGATGTCATGATTATTTTTTTCCACTTTGGAGAAGATAGATTTAAGTATATAGATATAAATCCATCAGTTGTGATGGGTCTGTAATAAGAGGTTTACTTGAAAACAAATTCAGAATATGGTCTTAATTCAAGCTGTAAATTCCACCACATGATAAATGTCAGATACCACTATATAAAGTAAATGTATTGTTATGTAAGTAAAATATATTAATATTTAAGTAAATGTAGCATCAGAATAACTAATTATTTTTTTTTTGCTATTTCTCTTAGACACATGTGATTAAATATTCTGTAACAATAATTACATTACTATACATTTCATATAAGGTAAGATTTTTTTCTCTCTTCAATCAATGTTTTGGCACTTTTTAGTTGTACATAACTTTCCGTTTTCCGAAAAAGGAGGTTGTTATAAATAATTCCATTCAAGATTTGTAGCTGAATGTTAGAAATTAGGATAGATTACTTGAAGCACAAGTACCTTTATGCCTGTGAAATTGAACATAAAGGAGCAGTTGGGCTCATTTGATCCAAAGCAATTGTTCATAGATACAAATGTTTACCTGATTGTATATGCAAGATACCAGGTGTTACTTCAATTTTACGGAAAAGTTGTCTGTTTTGGTTTTACCCACATGGCAGGTAAGATGCAGATCGGTACAAGAGGTAATGATTCATTGTAGGAGGAGAAATAATCAGAATGTTTTATGCTGCTCTGCCTTATCTTGCATGTTTTAAAGTACAGAACTGTTAAACTAATCAAGTATTTACATTATCTCCAGTCTGTCCCAGAAACAAATTATTGTTATGGTCAAACGTTTAAAAGTAAATACATCAAACCTATTTAAAATAAGAACATGTGCAAGATGATGAGTCTGTCATAGCACTGAGGTTTAGAACATCAGTGGGCATATGATTCTTTAAATCTGTATTTAGAAAGAGAAATAATTCAGATGCCACTTGGATGGAGAAGTTACAGTGAGAAAGTTTTCTGTTAAATAATTACTTTCAGAGAAGCTCAAGGGGAATTTCATTACTGAAGTTAAAGGCAGTAGTGAAACATGACAGTTAAGGGAGCTGCTAATAGAGCTCACTCTGGAAGCCTGTTCCCCCCTTTAAAACAGTCAGTTTTCGAGTCCAGCTACCAGAGGAGTTTGTGTTTTTGTGCTTCTCTTCTCTGCAAAGCTGCAGGTGCTAGTGAGCCTTCAGGAAAGAAACCAGAAAAAAAACCTGTTAACAGATTCCCTGTCAACGGGCAGAATAAAAATGTTTACAGAGGGACATCTGGGAAGTACCCGCTGCTTCTGGGAGAATGTGTTTGCATCTTCTCTCTCTAAAGCCTTTAGAAGCAAACAGCAGCAGGGGTGGATTTTGATAACAGCCCTGCTTCTCTTTCTCCTTCCTGGGTAGGACTTCCTTGGCCATGCACCATGATGCACGAGCCCCTTGTGTGCTCACTCACAAAGTGAACTGGCCACTGTGGCTGCTTCTGTTCAACTGGCACCGGGGTGATTTAGGATTTAGTTACCTGCTCTCCCTAGGCCTGTCAGAAGGCCTATTTATTCTTTACAGCTATTTCTCAAAATAGGAGTTTTATGGGATTATTAAGCTAATCCTGAATAAGCTAATGAAAGCCTCTTTCTGAGGCATGTGGTTCCTACAATCCAAAATACTTCATTTGAACAGTAATTTATAGAGCTCCAGATGCAGCTGCAATGCTATCTTCCAGATTTCAAAGGCAGTATGTTTTGAGACCTAGAAGACATCTATATTTCTGGTTACTCAAGTTTTCTTCGTTAATAGAGTGCAAACATCTTTTATCTAAAGTGAAAATGCTGAACTATTTCCAGGCATACTTTAGCCATGTGCAGGTAACACAACACATATCTAATGCAGTAATAAATATTATTTAGGTTTCACTTCATACTCTTAATAGGTAGATTTCAGCTGTTTCTGTGCCCCTCATGTTTAACTTCTCAACAGACTCATACCCATCAGTTTGTGTTTAAATGTAATTAAAAAAAAAAAAAAAAGATGGTACTTAAAATTTGTTCCTGAGCTTTAGCAAATCTACAGTTTCTGGTTTTGCCACATGATCTTGATTTTTCTTTGCTAGTAAACTATCCATTCATGTAATGTCTCAAACTGCATTTTTAACTTCATCATGGCCAAATCCTTCTGTTCCAAACATCAACATTTATTGCAGCACATACCAATGATCTGAGCAGTCTTTGGCCATAACTAAGAGTTTTCTGTATGTAGAATATGTATTTCTACTTTAAAACTAAAGTTTGTAGGCTTGACAGTCTGCAGAAGAAATTACAAAAGACAGTGTCATTTATTGCTATTTGTAATACCTAATGGTGTTCCTCCAAGGAGATCTCAATTTTCTTAGGCAACAGAACTATAAATGAGGCAGGAAGACTGGCTGTTCATTTACACTCAGAGCCCAGGGAATTAATGGGTATGCTTTTTAATGCAAAGTAAGTTCCTTGTATTTTAGAAGTACTGGGCTTCCCTGATCACCAGTGGACAGTTCAGTACCTTCATGCAGGTGGCTAGCACAGTTGTCTACCTCTGGACTTTCTTGCTACAAGAAGATTGGTCAGTTTTGGGGAAAAGCTGCAAGCTTTTAAACATCTCTGTTCCTTATCACAGCCACTGAGTTAAAGCTGTCAAGTTATATATCAATAGTTATTATATATTAATAACTATTAGAAACTATTAATAAGTCAAAGTACACTGAAACCCCAAAGCATGCCAGACATACAGTAAGAAACTGAAGCATTTTATAATGGATGAAATCCATGATCAGGAAGGAGAATAAATTTGAGGGAGAAAGCTGGAATCTTTCTACATTATAGAGCTGGGATAATGTTTTTACTCACAAAGAAGATTTAATTTTATTTCTGAAGGTTAAAATTTGTCTTGTATCCACCAAAGAGCTAGAGTGCAGGAGCAGCCAATAACTTTAGTAACTAAATCTCCTAATAATTCCATTTCTTTCTATAGTCATGTCATCAAGTTGAGAGTTTATGATGTTATTTTTGTAGCTAGAAGGTCTTAGTGGTACTGTTCAATGAGTGATGACCTTATGAAGAATATTCCCAGTTTTTATCAGTTTAGAGAAAGCCACCTTTCTAGTTCCTTGGCTTGCTTTCTGTTTTTGGTGCAGGTCAGCCATAGAATCATAGAATCACAGAATCATAGATATTAGGGACTGGAAGGGAGCTAGAAGATCATCTAGTCCAACCCCCCTGCCTGAGCAGGATCACCTAGACCAAGTCACCCAGGAAC
>JANHGL010022168.1:21675-39880 GCA_024611195.1 Ceyx melanurus
CCCTGATCCTGGGTGTTACCTGTCTGCTGAGTGGAGCTCATCTCAGCTTCACTTTCCCTGATACACCTGAGTCCTTTTGCTTCAGCTTGAAGCCTCAAAACCTCATTCTCAAGCTGGGCTACTGGGCTGAGCAGATAATCTACCTGCTCACAGCGCACACAGCCATGGGAGCTGTCCTCCGAGGCCAGCCACGCCATGCCACTTGTCCTACACAAGGGGGTTTTAAGCCTTTTGTAAACTAAAAGTCCTTAAGAGTTTTCCAGTCCAGAGCAAAATCCCTGTGTTATGTAAGCCACTTGGCAACAGGCTTCTTGTCCTGAAGACTTTGACCCCACAGAAGATTTTCCAAGCTGGAAACCCCTTTTACATAGCCCTCCTTACTCTGGGCAGTTACACCCCTGACACAGTCCATCTCTTCTTGTGCTCTGTTTCTGGATGCTATTCTCTATCTGACATGCAGCTAGTTTACAAGATGAAGCTGTATCAGTGTTTCTGCTCCATGTTTTTGCATGCTTTACCCTCTATTTACTTGGTCATTACTCCTTTGTATCTGGAATGCCTCGAGTTCCTTAGTTTTCTCTACTCAGGGCAGGTTTGCAGCAGGACTAGAAGCCAAGCAGAGCACATTTCTTTTGTTTCAACTCAAAATGTGTAGCCTTCCAGGGTAGTTTAGTGCTGAAGAGAGGAAATTTTGATTCATTATGAGACTCTACAGTCTCATGTTACAACTGCTTAATTTATTTCCTAATCTTGAGACATCTTCCAAGGAGTAGGAATCTGTCTATAATACAACTGGACTTCCCAAAACTGTAAGGTTCTGATGCTGCCATAACTATCTTTTTACTGTTTCCGACTCTACCTGCCAGTATTACTTCAATAGATATATCAAATAAACAATTAAACTAATAGGTATCTTAATTGGCCCAATTATATGCTGCTTCCCAGTTCTACATAATTACAGTCTTACTGAAAGAATGCAGATTTTTGCTAAGTAACTCAGCACATTTGCATTAAAATTCTTTCTGAACTCTTGGATAAATATGATCTAAATTGGATGATTTACTGCTTTTTAGCTTATCAGGTGGGGTTTCTTACACATTTTTCCTGTGACATTTCACTCTGCAAGCCAGTAATAGTGACTAAAGAATGTTTGGAATAGGTTTCACCATAGCAATCAGTTAACTCATTGTATTGTCATTATCCCTCTTAATTGCTGACTTTTTCTTTTGAATATTCACTAGCTTAAACAGTAAGAAATCCTTAAATCTTTGTTCTGTTAGCTTTTTTGAGGGAGAATTAAGCTTTTCAGCATCAACTGCAATCCTTATTTCTCTCCTCCAGATGCACCTGTTGTTTGTCTTGGGCAAAATTTGAAGTGGTTTCCCCCAGCATTCTTTTGGAGGTTGCCATTCATGTTTTTCCTTCAGTGGTTCTCTTAATTCAGACTTCTGAAAAGCCCTTAATGGCATCCACACCACCTCTAATTAATTTAATTTCTGATGTGGATTTTCCACCTTTTTGAAATTTAGTTGGAAGTTGCCTTTCCAAACTGAACATAATTCCTGGGGCCTTTCCTTCTCCTGTAATCAGTCATTACTGACTGTCTTGGCTGTAACATACTGAACTGTTCCATGATGCCTCTATCTTGTTCCTTTTCTTAAAGCCTGAGCTGTCAAGCACTGAAATCATCCACGTTCATCCTATAGGCCAGGGAACTGCCTGTAAAGTAGCTGCAATACACAAGGGGTACATATGTTGTCAACCTGCAGTTTTCCATTTATCTTAAGGTACAATAAGAGTTCTGGAAAGTTCCAGTGAGATGTGCATCTAAGAAAAGCTGTTCTCAGGCTCACCACAACGGGCAGTTCTGTTCCTCCTGGGCACCTGGCAGGAGCTGCAGGTCTCAGACTCTGTATTGATGCTGCAGTGACAGCCACCTGGCACCCAGAAGAAGGATAGGCACTTTGTCTTGCAGCTTATCCACGAGCTAGACAAGATCCTCTACTGGCTAAGAGAAAGAATACATCTCAACATCCAGAACTTGGTAATTTTGTCTTCAGTTTGTTTGTTGGTTTTGTTTTTTTTTTGTTACAGTTCTGGCCAGGAATAATGGATGAACTGTCAGAGCTGAGAGAATTCTATGACCCAGACACTGTGGAGCTGATGAACTGGATTAAGTAAGAGGATTTTTTTTTTTCTCTATTTATGTTAAATGCTATTTGTGTAGATCTAATGTTCTTAGTTATAGTGTTCTTACTGGTAACAGCTCATCAGTGAACTCTGGTGACCCCTGGAGATAGCTAAGGATGAAGGGGCTGTCAGGAGGTTAGGATATGGATGGCTGTGGAGAACAGCTGTATGCAGTCCCCCCCTGCTCTGATTCAGTGTCATGGTGCTGTCCTGAATGCACATCAGGGCACCAGTGAACTCCATTTGCTCCCATAACTATGCAGTTTTCCCAGCCAAGAGAGGTAAATTCTTTATAGGTATTAGAATGAATCACAATTTGAAAAGTAATTTAAATTGAACTTGCCACAGCTAAGCAGATGCAGAGTGTCTTTCAGGAAGGAGTATGAGCTAATTATTCCAGCCCCACCTCATCACTTCTGCCTTCTCAAGGAGCACAAGAAGGTATTTTTTAGATGGAACATGCAGTTAGAACACTGCATATAGAAGATCCTGAGAAAAGGGGCCAGGTAGGATGTTCCCTGGAGGACTTTAAATTTAAGGGAGAATCTAATCATACACAGCAACCACTAAAAACTTTCCAGTTAAAATTCCAGAGCTATTCCTGGGACTTGTAATTATTTGGAAATCTGACAAAGATTTTTAGTTTTTAATCAGTGTCTTGTTGTGGAGGAAAACATTCTGAAAGCAAATCTGAATTTACTACATATAACATTAAACTATTTGAAGTATTTCCTTGGAGCCCTGCTTTATGTTATAATATGCAGTGAACTTCAGTGAAAATTGTTGCCCAGCTTCTTCTACCTGTAGCAACTTATTTACACTCCCTAATGTTCTATTTCTTTAAGCCATAAACTAGGAGGAGTAATTTAGAAGTAAAATATATTACAAGCCTTCACTGACTTATTTTGAAAGCAGGCCATGTTTTTTTCCATCATTTCAAGTCCTTGCAGCCATATTGACACATTTTTGTGAGTGATGTTTACTAGCCAGTTCCATTTAGCACTGCTGTTTTATTAGAAGATGGTAAATGTCTGATAGTTCAGGTCTCCTGTGTACAATATATAGAGTTGTATATAGATTTATACATAAAATATGCATGTGGAGTTATTCTCAGCCATGAACTGGAATTGACTGGATACAATGAGAATAATTTTTCATATGTTCTTAGTGCTGAGAATGCTAAACTGGTGCTTGTCCTCTTTTCATTTTAAGTCATGACAGACAATTACAGAGGGAAATTTTCTGCTTAGAATTTATTGTGTTTAGAAATCTTATTCCTGTAAAGAAGATTTAATTATCTATGCTTTAAATAGAAGTCAACAAAATTGATGGTAAGTTTTTCAAAGTGGGACAGATTTCCTTAAGTTCTGATGTGCAAGAAAAAATAATTTACTATACTAACACTTGATAGTTCTGCTGCAGTTAATGATCTGTCAGGGCTGATGTCAGGAACTAATCATTCATTATTAAAAATCAGTATGAGAAGCTCTAATTTGTCATGTATAGCAGTGAATTTGGATTAACTCATCTGTCTTGCAGCCTCTCCACAACCAGAAACCCCTTCTATCTGCTCAGACCTAAATGCATATTAACTTGTCCAAATATACACTCCAAAATGATAGCCAGCTATTAGTCTGTCCACTGTGAAGTGTCTGCAGATGTGTTTTTCACTCCTCCCCTTACTGAATTACCACAGCTTTTTCATGAAGATGTACTGGTTTGTGCCCTTCCAGTGCAGCTCCTGCAGAGCCCTGCACTGCACCTACTGCAGAGCAACATTTTTTTACATGATCTTCCATATCCCAGTCTCTGGCTTTTTGCCCTTTCCACTGCCTCATTAGCTTAGCTCTTTTTTGAAAGAAAAAACAAAGTCAAGAAGGTCCTTCCAATGACCCAGGATAGCTCACAGCTGTGTTCCCAGATGGGAGGTATATTAAAATTGGTCTTTCTCCCTAAGACAACAGGAACAACATGCTCATTTCTGAGATGGGGAAGAATAGCAGTAGAATGAGCAAATCAATAGCCTGAACTTCCCTACTCTGTTTACTTCTGGTAAGTGTTTAAGAAGCAATGTCTTCTGCCTTTAAAGGGGAAACCTGTCTAGAATTGTGCAATATTTCATAAGCAGTTCTAAACAAACAAATCCTAGAAAAACACTGCTAGAAATCTCAGACAAGAACCCCAACTGTGGAGAAGTTACAGAGAGATTTGGCAGAGCAGAGCTGTTTGTCAGCTCTACTGAAATCAGGTGTGGGGGCCAAGCAGACAAATTGGTATTCCTGGAAACTCCACCAATCTCCCAAAGGCTCCTAAGGCTACAAAACCAGAATGCCCATGTCTCAGTGGTGGTTCTTTCATTTAGCCATTTCTGTGGATGGCTGTATTTTCATTTTGAGACAGCTATCAATTTTAACTCTTTGCTCTTCCTTGCATGCCTGGTTTTCAAAGGTAATCACACTGAAATCAACACATATTCCAGACTTTAAAGGCAATATTACACTTTTTTTTTTTTTTAATATATATATTATTATTGTTCTTAAATTCTTGGGTTTATCCTTTGACTGATTTGTCAGTAAAGTTGGTAGTGCCTGAGAACTAGGTTTATAGCAGCTGTGTAGGTGCACTCCTTTATGTCAGCAAACCATGCATGCAGAAAGCTGAGGCTGCAACTGACAGAAATGCATCTTGTTGCACTTTCTTTGTGGCTGTTGTTTTCCATTTTTGCAATTTTCAGTCTTTCCAAACCAGAGGGTAAAAAAAGAACCGTGACAGTTTGACTGAATATGCTTTACTGCTTGGCATTGGCAGCTAAACCTGTAACATTTTCATACAGTGTTCTGCAAATAAAAAGACTTGATTTTAAATCAGAATTTTAAAAACCCAAGCACTTAACATGGGATATTTGAGAACCTCTTTTGAAAAATCTTCTTTTCCCAAACCCCTTTGCTTTAGAGGTTCACATCACACCCAGCTGCTACTAAAGGACTAATCTGAGATTTGTCAGATTTTATGGCTTCAAAAGCCAAGCAGAGAGTTCACCTCTGCAGGATTTTTAACAGAACTGGCCCATTTTCTTTCTAATGCTGTAACCTTGCAATGCTGGGGGTTTCTTTAAGCCTTCCTTAAAACCAACTCAAGATAATTTTTTAGCAGCTTAAGAGAAAGAATTGCTACCACTTTTAGACTCTGGACAAGTAGTTCCTGTAAAACTCTTATTTTTAATGGGTTATTCTTAAGAATTTAGAGAATTGCACAAATATTAAAATACAGGCAAAGAGAAGCTTCATATGATGTATTATAGAGCTTAGTTTACCCATTAGTTCAGCTGTAATTAACTTGTTGAAAGCCTAGAGCTTCAAAAATAAATGAGATTATTTGTTCAAAACGCCATCAGGTCTCCTTGGAATGACATTTAAATTATATAATGTAAATCAGTTTGACCTGTAAGTCCTTGTCATTTTTTAGTGACATTTTGTACAGAATAAATTGCTTGCAGGTTGGGCAGCACGGGACAGAGCTTGGCAGAAAGCTATAAAAACAAATTATCCTTTCATTTTATACATCATTTGCTCAGGCATTTGTAAAAAAATGGCTTTGCTTTTCTCTAATGGAGAAGTGTGGCTCGGTGGCTGGCAGCACATCAGCACTGACACCACTGCAGTTGGTGTCTGACTCGGGCTGCAGTGTTAGAGGATTCTTGGCATGGAAGGTACAAATCATCCTGGGCCTGCACAGTGCTGCTCAGCTCTCACTGCTCCCTCGGGTGGCTCTTGCTCAGCACCAGCTCCCTTACCCAGATGCAGTTAAGGGAGGCAGACCTTGCTTGCATGGAGCTCAGTGTCACTGAAAGGCACTGCCAGGCTGCTTGGCATTGCCAACACAGCAGAGGTGCCTCCAGGGGTCTGGACTGGCTGAGCTGGCCCCAGCACTACCTCTCAAGGTGGATCATTTCCTAGGACTCCCAGTCTCAGGAATATCTGCCTTCACCTGGAGCACCTGCCTGCAGGCTCCAGCCTGGACCAAGGCACATTAGCCAGTCTAATTGAAAAGCAAGTTGAGGGGCAATACTTTTCAGGTATAGGAAGAGGAGGAAATACTGGCAAAACCCTTAATACCTGATGAATAAAGAACACACCCAGCTGTACTTTACCCCTTCTGGGCAGGAGTGAAGGCTTTTAGAAAGGGGAGTAGTTGAACCCTCCATCTGCTGCATTTTTGAGAAGCATTTTTACCAGCAGGTTGGAGGAACAGGGCAATTGCCACCACATCCTTGAGCCTGCTTTCCTAAGAAAAGGGGCTGGAGGCTATTTTATTGGTAATTTTTTTTTTCTGTTTTCTTGTGTTTTTGCCTTTGGTACTTGTTGGGTTTGGTTTTGGTTGTTTTTGTTTTTTTTAAGGAAGTTTGTTTCTGCCAGTTTGCATTACACGGTGCTGTCGGAGGGAGGATTGTCCTGACCAGGCCACATCAGGACAGAAGTGCTGCAGAGCATTGTAACACTGGAACTCCTCTCAAGCACAGAAACAGCCCTTTCACACTAGAAACTTCCCAGCCCATACACAGACACAGGAACATGTTGCAGGTGCTTTGAAAATCACCATTTTCATTAGGTGTCTAAGCTCTATGAGTCCCTCTGTGACTCTAGTGCCACATTCTTTTCAGCTTAGTCTAAAAACTTCTGCTTTCCTGTGGGTTCAGGGATGAGTTCTGGCTGACAGCCTGTCAGGACTGTTATATTTGCAGAATATTCTAAGCTGAATTAATTTAAGAAAACATCTATTTTATGATACTTGGCAGCTTTGAATATTGGAAGTAAAAAAAAAATGTTTCAGAGATTCAATATTTCTGGACTTCAAAATGCAAATGGTTTTATAAACTTCGGAAAAGCTAGTCTATCAGTGAAGTTAAACTGCCCTTAAAACCTCTGTTCTTCCTATAGATTAACATACCAGTGCAAGAATTTGTAGGAAGGGTTTTTAGTTAGTTCACTTGCTAAGCACAAGCTCTCGAAAGGCAACAGTGAAATTTAACACTTGGCTCTTAGTTGTATATAACAATGTTATAAAAGTGCTAGAAAACAGCTAGGCACTGGGACTGTTTTTAAGGAGCCTGATTATAGCACTCTCTGTTTCCTAGCATTTCAAACTTCATCTTTTTCCCAAGGCCCTTCTGTTGTGTCTTTACATGTATCTTAGATTGTAAACTTCTTGGGGGGAAGGCAAGCAGAAATATTTTTTTTGCTCATGATGGGTATGTAAACAATACTGAGGTACCAAGACTGTTAATTAGAGAACAGTTCTAGACAATGACTTGGAATTTCAGGTGAGCTCACAGTGCCAGGAACTGACAGCATTTCTATCTGTCACCTGCATCACCCCAGCCCCACTTTCTGCAGCTAGGGAGACTCTGTTCATCATTTCTGTCCCACTGTTGTCAGAAAAGGACAATGAATGTCTCACACAGCAAAGCTTTCCTTCCATGGGAATGGTGAATGCCAGGACAGGATCAAAAACTTATAGCATTCAGATTAAATCATCCTTTTACTGAGGATACCTTATACAGCAGATACAAATCTGAGTCGTAATCAGTTTCTTGAACTATTAAAGAATTTGGATATAAAAATCTACCAATATATAGGGCCTACATGAACCCAGTAAATACATGGAAAAAAAAAGTAATTTGAAATTTTTAGGATCATGTTTTCCCTAAATTTCCTTACAGTGCACAGTATTTTTTTATTTGCAGTTAGAGAGTATTGCCATCATTTGTCTGCTTTACATTTGTAGAAAACACAGTTTCTTCAACAGTTTCCTCCCTGAATAGGAGAGGCAGAAAAATATTTTTTTCAGTCTTTTTTTTCCTTCTGATCTGTAACAAGCAATGCAAAAATGCCCCTACAGAGACTTCCTCAGACTTATCAACATTTGTTTAGGTCAAACAGTCCAAACACAGCAGTGTTTGCTGGGAGCATGCAGCTATTAGCAGGAGTCAAACTGTGCACTGGACGGACCTTAACTAATCACCCCCATTATGAGGATAAAAATCTGAGAGAGAGAACAAAACAGGTAAGAGCATTCTGATTATTTAAGCTAATTCCCACCCAGATCAGCAGCTCAATTCCAGCACAGACTTGCAGTCTGTAATGGCTCACTGCAAACCATAGCACTGCTCCACTCTTTGAACTGATTTCCAGGTGCAGCTCCAGAGTTGAACTGCTGTTGTGGAAGTTGTAGTGCTTTGGGCATCTGCCAACTCACTGCTGGCAGCTGAATGACTGTACCTAGGTACCTGAGCTAGTTCTGAGTGAACTGGTTTGGGTACTGTTGGTATTAACAGCTCCTGCTGCCCAGTTGGGCTGTTAAACTTAAATGGGGTTTCTTGATTTGCCTGCTACTCCCTTCAGTTCCCAGCTTAGCACACAGCATTTTAGACAGGAATGACCCTGAGAAGCTCCATGGGAAGCTGGGGAGCTTGTTTTAAACTATCTTCTCCTGTAACACAAACATTCTGAAAGTTTCACAGCATCTTCCAAGGCTTTCTGCAGCCAGCAGCACCATCCACAGAATGGTAGGGGTTGGAAGGGACCTCCAAAGATCCTCAAGTCCATCCCCCCCCGTCAGGGCAGAACCAGAGCAGAGTGCTCTATTCAGTGCTGTTGTTACCAGCAGCAGTGCTACTGTATGTGTTGCTGTCCAGCAGTTGCTGCTGTAACACAGAAACTCCTAAGGGGTGTTTTTGTGGTTTTGTTTTGTTTTTTTTTAAATTTAATTCAAATTCCCTGGATAATCAATCTTGACTCTCTGTTTCAAGATAAAGGAATCAGAGCAGCAGTAATGTATCTCACAGCTCAGTGTCCTTCTCCTCTAGATTTACCAGATCTATGCAAAAAGGTCCCCTGAAGATGTGTACAGGATCCTGAGATCCTTTGGCACAGACTATGTGATCCTGGAAGACAGCATTTGTTACGAGAGGAGGCACAGCAGGGGCTGCCGCCTGCGTGACTTGCTTGATGTAGCCAATGGCCATGTAAGTATTCTGGGCAAGACCTAGAAAGAAAACTCATCCTTCTCACTTTCTCTCTTTGAAATACAGTTACCATTTCAGGCAGCTTCAGTTCTGCCCACTTCATCGTGCCTGGGGGAAGTAAAATCTAGTGGAGCCTTTAGACGGTCTCCCTAAATCACAGAATCGCTCGGGTTGGAAGAGACCTTCACAGTCCAACCTCAACCTGACCCTGCCACCCTAACAACTCACTGCTAAACCACATCCAAACCATTCCCAAACACAGTCAGGGGTGGTGACTCAACCACTTCCCTGGGGAGTCTGTTCCAGTGCTTAACAGCCCTTTCTGGATAGACCTTTTTCCTGATATCCAACCTAAACCTCCCTGGTGCAACTCGAGGCTATTTGCCCTTGTCCTGTCACCAGCAAGAAGAAACCAACCCCATTCTTGCTCCAGCCTCATGTCAGGTGGCTGCAGAGAGCCATAGTCTCCCCTCAGCCTCCCCTTCCCCTGACTAACCAGCCCCAGCTCCCTCAGCCACTCCCCAGTTGAACACTGCCTGCCTTTAATGGTGCTTGATGATAAAAGTAGGAGAAATTCAGCTTGGGTAACATCAGCAACCCCTTCCTGATGAGCTTCAGGCTAACAGCACACCCTCTGCAGTGTTAAATCCCTTCATAGCTTCAGTCCCCTCAGGACCAGGGGATGGTTTTAATACTCCATTGGGTCAGGGGGGATTTCAAGCATTTCTGGGTCTAACGTGGAACCCCTGCAGGCCATGGAACCCAGGGCAGATTGGCACCTCTGGCAAACCAGTGTCATGGAGTTGACACTGTAATCTTACTATTTCAAGGTTCCTTTCTTCCTCCCACGTGCTTGATACAATCACTGTTAACAGATCTGGGCAGCCTGACCCTCTGGATATACTGTTGATGTTGTTTGTAGCTTCTTGTTACCTCCTGTAGGTGCAGACTGGCTAAAGCTGTAGCAAACCTGTTCACTGTCATTACAGATCATGGATGGTTTGGGAGAGAACGACCCCGATTTGAAACCATCAGCCCATCCTCGTTTCTGTGAGGAGATCAAGAAAAACCTGCCTTCCTACACCCTGCACTTCACCCGAGTGTTCCAGAACAAAACATTCCACGTTTACAAGCTTGCCAAGCATAAATAACATTTCTAACCACGCCTACCAAGTTCAGTATTTTAACACAAGGAACCACATGAAAGCAAGCAGATGTAGTTGACAAACAGGTGACATGTGTAAGACATGGCACATGGGTGGCTTCCTGCTCAATTACTGTGATGCTTACTTGTTTTTTTCTAGACACTTTAGTTTTGATAACATTGTCCATATTGCCAACATTTTCACAGATTCATAACTTACTGCTAGTGGTGAGAAGGGCTGACCTGCTGAATACCTAGGATATAGTTGTTTTCCAGTTCTGATGGGAAGACAGCCAGACCCAGCAGGCTGTGTGGCCCCTGCAGAAGAGCCAGCCTGGGGAGATCTGCTCAGCAGTTTGGGTTCTGCCCTGCTGCCCTGTACTGAGTGAGCGTTAGCTTTGGGAATCCTGAACATAGTCACAGCTATTTAACTTCTGTCTCACAACCTGATCCTCTTTGCCAGATTTTTGTGCTCTTTCAGTGCCTCTTTTTTGACTAATTGGGGAATGTATGTGGGCAGGAGTTTCCAGGCTTCTGAGTGTGACTGCAGCATCAGCAAGCGAGTTTGAGGAGTGACACCTGAATCCAGCATTTTAGTGATACAAACACACCCTGTTTCTAAGGTGAAGCACTTACTGATGGAGTGCTGTGTGTTCCTCATGAGAATCAAGGTTGGAGCATGCTTGATACATGTTGCATGTTTGTACCCTCCTAAAACCCTCTGAACAAACAAAGAAACAAATTTCTCAGTTGGGATTCTCCCCACATGATTTTCTGCATTCACTTTCTGAACTACAGGGGAGCCTTTTTCTCCCAGTGTGAATTCCAGCAGGATACCAAAAGTGAACACTGCCAACCTTACAAAAGAAAAACTCAGCTCTAAACTCATCAGGGAACTTTGGTATTTAAAATACATTCAGGTATTGGAGCTTTACTTTCCACTGTTCCAGACACAGAGCTATAGATACTCTAGCACAACATCACCACGTCCTTGCTCCCTCCCCTGAAAACCACCCCAGTGATTGTACATTGGCAGATTACTGAAGACAGGCCTCGACCTGAGAACTTTGTCATTTGTTTGTCCCTTTCTCTTTTTTACTGGCTAGAACTTTGTCAATCGTGTTGACTTTCTGAAACACTCTGTAAGTAACACCTGACTTGTGGTTTAGCACGTCTTTGGTTTTACATGGAAATTCATGATGAAACTGGATGGAAAGTCTTAACAGTGCTCTCCAACTTTAATTAGACATCCACTAGGATCGTTTGTTTCTTGCAAAGAACACAACTGTAATAATCAAGTGCCTCTAGGCCAGTGCTGAGTTAACACTGGAACACCAGTAAGAGTGTTTGTGGCCTGTGCAAATAACTCACTGACACAATTAATTTCTAGTGATGGGAACCCAAAGTGCTACTGATGGCAAACTCCTGTGTTTAATTTAATCAAGATGTGTAATGAGATTAGTTCTCACAACTGAGCTGCATTCCCAGTCCAAAGGAGTTAAATGTTCTCCCTTTTGACTAGTGCTAAGGTAAATTACTAAGAGATGGAGCTGGTTGTCACATGCTCAAGCCATTTTCTGTTCAGTAAATACTCATCAGACAACGATCAGCACCTTCCTGCACTCACAGGCTGTGGCAGGAGGACAGGGTGCTCTCATCAGGCTGTCTTTAAATCAAACCCTGGCAGGAGCTGGCTTATTAAACTAAAACTCCCAAGTCATTTCAAGCCTGTATCTCTAACGAGCTTGGGAGACTGCTGCAGTTTATCATAATACAATAATACAGCATTTTAATTGGTATTAACATAATGATGCACGCCTGCTCTCCCTGAGAGCACAGGGCAGTGAATTCCTAGAGTGCCTTCCAGCAACTGAAAACAAGCACAGGTAAGGTGAAGTATGTCTGGGCTGCATCCTCTTGTACTTCAAAATGTGATTGTACCTTTCTTTAAAGGTGCAGTAAGTGTCCCCTGGACTTGAGTCCCAGCTCCAAGGGTGCTCTGTCTTTTCAGAATTTACACTGAGACTAAGAAGCCCTGACTGTAACAGTACATTTTTTTAAATAGACTCTTTTTCAAAAGTACTGTGTTGCCAAAGGAGAAACTGAACCTTTTCAGCAAAGCTACCAAGTGCAAATCTTTTGGGTTTGTTGGTTGGTTTTTTTAAAAACAAAACAGACCTCAAGCTACTGTTGTTCTTGGGAAAGCATAAAACCCAGTGGCTGTTACAGGCCAGAACCACCATGGTAATGGAGTTTCTTCTTGCTACACGAGCATCCCCCACAGCAGCACACCAGCAATTTCAAGTGTTAGACACAGGATTTTTGGAAGTTTCTGAACTCTTGCTGCTCACATTCTTTAAAGCCTTGGTATCTTATGACACTTCTAAACAATTCCAGGAGTTCCCCTAACAGAAAGACTTAACACTGAAGGGCCCATGCCAGTGACTACCTTGAGCAAACCAGCCTCCTTAAAACGGTAAAACAGTCAATGCCAAGAACTAAAAGCACTTATCAGCTCGGAGGAAAGCAGCACACACCTCAAGCAGCTCCAGGAAAGAAGCAGCAGCTCCTCCTCATCCCCAATTTAAAGGCTCTCCTGGCAGAGCAGGGCATGCTGGGGAGGGACCAGAGCTGATTGAGCAGGGGCTGGGTTGGGGCTTCCACGAGGCAGGTGCTGCTTTGGTTTTTAATTCTTATTTTCTCTCTTCCTGGGTCTTGCTGTGTTCCACAGTCACTGCAGTAAAAACATGCCCTTTTTAAACTCTTAACTGCACCTTTTGCTGCCCCCCTCACCCTGCTGGGTCCCTGCATTGGGATTCACCCCCGGGAGCAGCCCCTGGGGCAGTGCAGGTGACTCCAGAATGGTCATGAATGGCTCACCTGAGTGCACAGAGCCAGAGGTACCCCTGGGCAGGGGGTGGAGGGGAGAACAGCCTCTGAGATCCCCCAGGTACATCTCCCTTTCTTGTCTCAGCATCTGCTAGTGAGAGCTCCTGTCCTTCTTTTATACTATGTTGTAAAGAGATGTCATGACTGTTGTATACTAAATAAATTGTGTTGTTTCAGAGGCACCTTCTGGTTGTTTTCATGTTGGGATGGAGGGAGCTGGATGCAGCATTGTTTTAGTTCATACAGAGGAGAGCACAGTGGTTTCCAGGAGGAAGATGTGACTTGTCTCTTGTTGGAATACATCTAATCACTGACTTTCTGACTCGCCTTTGTGTTCACCAGGCAACACCTCATACATGTTTTAGTAAGAGGAGGAGGCTGAGGCACATACTCCAGGAAATAGAATTTGCTTTGACCAGTAGGGACCTGCTCATTTCCACAGTGGAGCTCAAGCTTTAGCCATTTTACTGAAAAAAGAAATCTTTATTCATTGCAGGAGAACCAATGACAGGTAGGAAGGAGGTTTATTTGACTCTAGGATGGGCTGCTACAGGGCTCCTCACTCCCTGATTCACACTGTGCTGCAGCCCTTGGAGGCATTAATTAGGTACAGCTGTCTGTAAGATGAGATTAATTAATGGACTGTGGTGCACTTGCAGAGCTGGGATTCTGGGTTCCAGAGACCCATGTTTCTTAAACTCCTCCTTGTTGATCAGCAGTTGCCCAGGGTGGTGCAAGCTGTTTGTTAAAGGCCCAGGAAAGGGTCCTGCTTTGTCCTCAACTTTCTCCTGCTCGTCTCATCCTGCTCCTGTTGCAGCAACAGTCTCCCTTCTCAACATGCTGGTACCAGCCAGTAGGTCAATCAGCCTTTCTGGGACTTGACTACATGTCCTATAGTTGGAATGTTATTTTAAAAGGGGAAAACCCACCAAGATTAAGGTAGCTGTCAGGCAGACAGATTAAAAACTAATAGCCACATGACTATTTAAATTTCAGACCTTTACAAATAAACTAAATAAAATGTTATTACATGTTTAAAGTCTGTAAAGAACATGGAATAAGATTAATCAAAGTACCAGATTACAGAAAATCCCACCACCTAGGAACCCAGTGATTTTTATTTTTTTTAATTCAGGTTTTTTTTCTCCCCTCACCCCCAACTGCAAAGCTGTTTGGTGCTAAGCCAGCTGTTCCTGCTCTGGAACCTTGGCACTGCTGCACTCTGAGAAGCTAAGGTACAGGATGGATAGATGAAGAGCTTCAACAAATGGGACCAAGTCCTCTGGGTCACCCCATGGTCTGTAGGCCAGTTGTCTGGGCAGGTTCCAGGGAAAGCCAGAGTTACTTTGTTTTCCCAGCTGTAATTGGTTTAACTGGGACACAGTTACAGCAAAGTGCCCCTGACTCCTCTGCTGATGGCAGTTTGCTGAAAACCTCAACTTCACAGTCCCATGGGAATTAATGAAGATAGACAGGCAGGTGAGGAAGCAGAAGGAAAATAACTGGAGTGTTCTGTCTCGCCCTTTGTCATCCATGTCAAGCCTGGACAGCTTTGACCATCTCCTTCTGCACCAGACACGTGTCCTGTGGCACCAGGTAATGTTAAGGCTCCTGCTGTCTCCTGTGTGTTGGCTTCTCAGCACCTAACTCCCAGCACAGCCCTCTGGGTAACACCACTGGAGTAATGCTGCTGAACAGAAGGTTAAGGATTTCTTCCTTCTTAGACTCGTCGTCCGTCTGTTGCAAATGCGACAACCACAATCTATGCCCAAAGGAGATGGCTACCTGAGGACTGTGCTGGGCTCTGGCCCTAGCCAGCTCCAGCCCTCAGGAAAACTTGGAGGGTAACATGGCTCTTGAAGTGTATAACCACAGCTTGAGTCCAGAAACCAGTTATAACCAACTGCTGCTTCCCTGGGTGCTTCTGACAGAACAACTCCTGGTGTGGAAGTACCTGATCAAAGCTGAGAGACACAGAATTCTGTAGAGCCTGGGCTTCAGTCAACCTCAGATGTACACAAGGAAGCCACATCATACAGAGAAAGTATGTTTCATATCTATCCAGTGCCTTGCACTGGCCTATGAACCACACTTTCCCAGCAAGTAAAGACCCTGAGGAGCTCACAAAGAAAGTTCATTAAAACCAGCCAAAATGACAGCACAGCCACAGCCAGGGCAGGAACACAGGCTGGGCAGGCAGCATTACTGCTGTCTGGGGAAGGAAAAGATTTTTGTGCATAATACACATTTATTCCCTTGTCCATATCCTGCTTGTGACTTCTGCAAGCATGACACACGGAAGATGACACACTGACATGTGAATGTTTCCTCACAGGTAAACGTACCAGTACAATTACAAAAAACATAGACTATCTGTCAATCCAAACTACTAGGTGTGGCCAAACATGGCATTTAGCCTTTTCCAGGAGAGTAACCACAAGCAGACTGATTTTCCAAAGCTTGCCATGACATGGACTTTATATTTCCACAATAGGGCAATGTGCTTTTTTGTCCTATTCAAATAGCTACTAAAGCTCCTACTGAGAGCAGGACAGGGTGAGCTTTCCCCGTGCTTCGGGCACTGCCTCTGCCTACATACAGCAACTCAGAGAGCCCTTCCTTACCTTACAGACAGAACAACTTACTCATCTGTTTCCAAAACACTGTACGTAAATGGATTATGTTTTCAAGTTCTCCCTTAGTTCTTTCCAGGAAATGTGTATCTCCATAAATGTCCAGAAGGTCCCAAGAGCAGCTCCTGCTACTGACCTTTTGAAACAGAGGAGAAGTGCAGCTCGTAGGTGGAGTCTGACCACCTATCATGGTGCTGAACAGAAGCAGGGGCAGGAAATGCTGTCTGGCTTCTAAACTGCTGGAGTGGCAGACAAGGTAATCTACTGGTCTTCTGCAGCTACACACAACTACAGTTCACTTTTGTCATCACTCTTGGATGTCACCACAGGTTACACCCAGCCTCGGGGAGCTGAGGGTGCTCAGAGCCTCCTCCTTGGTTGAGAAACCCCTGCAGGGAGTCATGAGCACAGCCCAGGGATGACAGTCGGCACCTCTGAAGACACGTGCCCAGTACAGGCTGGAGTGTGCGCCAGCATGTGAGCCTCCTGCTGGCACGGCCACCTCATGATGCCCCAGGCACACCTGGGTGAAGGAGCTGCTTGGTTTTGCTGGGTTTTCTTTCTTGGAAAGGGAATAGGCTGGGTTGGTCTGAATGGACAACTGCAGCTCTGCCATGTTATATGCATCCTGGTGTGAGAAACCATGCACGTTAAATTCACAGTCTCCGAAGGGCCCCAGATTTCACATGCTAGTGGAAATCAAGAAGGAACAATCCCGAGGCAGCCCGTGGGGTGTGAACACAGGGATGGGCTCGTGCAACCAACAATTCCACCTACAATGTGTCCACAAAAGCCAAGACCTGCTGAAGCCAGGTGAGCATGAGGAACATGGGGGCACTGCTAAAGCTGCGTTCAAACAGAGGCTGAATTTCACATGAGAAGCTGGACAGGAATGCCCCACATGCTGTTGTGGAATTCAGAAATGGCACACTGGAATGGGCTGCCCAGGGAGGTGGTGGAGTCCCCATCCCTGGGAGTGTTTAAAAAGCGTGTGGATGTGGTGCTGAGGGACATGGTTTAGGGACCCTGGAAATGCAGGGTGAATGGCTGGACTCGATGATCTTAAAGGTCTTTTCCAACCAGACAATTCTATGATTCTCATCATTATACACAGATACCAAGTCTGGCAACACAGGTGAGAAAGGACACTCACATATAGTGTGGTCATAGAAATATTTCTGCATTAGCAGCTCAAACATCTACTGTGATTCCTGGTAAAATTTTATCCATCTATGGAATCATGACTACTTAGGTGGCAGGACTGTAAAAGCCAAAGGGGGAAGGAGGAGAGGGAAAGGAAAAGGAAAAACGCCCTTCTCATGCAAAGCAGTTGATGCTGGTGATAATAGTGCTGCAGTTCCTCAAGTGCAACTCCTGCTGCTAAAGCTACTGATACTGTGCATGTTAACTGCATTCACTGAGGAGAACCTTCATGCCAGCTGCAATAAATAGAAGTGTTGTGTTCTACAGTACCCCTCACCTTCCCGCAAGCTGAAGGTTGTGTCTCTGGCTTCTTTACAGGACAGAGAAGAATGCTGACAGCAGAATTCATTAGAGCAAAGGTGTAACAACAAGTATTATTCCTGCTGTTCTGCTGAACAGGTGTTGTCAGTGCCAGAGTTGTCAGAGCAGCACTTTCCAAACGGTGCCATTTATTCTCTCACACTCTTTCACAGGATATGATCCCAGGTCATCACAGAATGATAGGAGCTGGAAGGGACCTCTAGAGATCACTGAGTCATTTTTCCTTAAGCCTGGTGAGTCAGCAGTCCCCTGCCCTGTACTGTAACACTGATCCTTACCTCATCTTCTTCCCCACCACCTTCTTCGTTGTAGTTGAGGATGTTTTCTCTGGTATCCTCCAAATCCTCCTGATGTGCAGACACATGATAAACTGCTCCACCCAGACCCTTGCAAGCCTTCCAGCAAGCCCAGGAGAAGACAGCGCTGAACAAAGCTGGGTAAACACACAGGAGCAAAGCAGAACATCAGGCAGAAGCAAAGCAACAAGGTGTGGACATCCCTGCTCCAGCAAGGCTGGAGTTGGTGTTTCTCCGCCAGTGTTTGATTTTTGCACTCTTCAATCGAGTCACAAGTGAATCACAAACACAGGAAGAAATGGTCTTTAAAGAGCATTTTAGAATACCCTCTGAAGTTAACTCAATGACCCAAGAACTGCTCAGAGATCTATTGGCTGTACTGAGCTAAACACTGTAACAGAGAAAGTGTACACATAGGGGTAGCACTTAATTGTGGAGAGTTTTCTCACAGAAAAAGGTCATGATTTACTGTCAGTGAACAACCCATGTTGATAAGACCTAATGA
>JANHGL010022170.1:0-28591 GCA_024611195.1 Ceyx melanurus
TTTTACTTTTAAATAATAAAATTCAGATTTCACATTTTTTTTGAAAGATTAGTTAGCATTCCAAAAGCTTCTGCAATGTTTAAGGTATTGGAGCAGAAGATATCTATATATTCTAGGACAACTATGTATCACAATCTTAGTCAAGGTTTATAATATAATTATTTTGGGAAAAAATAGCTCTGCTTTAAAAGTTTGTGCTTCATTAATTTCTTCTTCTATATTCTAGCCTCCTGTCTCATCCTCTCATTTTACTGATGTCTGAAAAGCTAAACCAAGTTCCTTTTCTCACTTAGTAAAGACCAAAGAAACTCAGGGAAATGATATGATCAGACAAAATATAATAAGTAATTGAGGATAACTAAACTTACTGAAATGAAGGACATTACCTTTGACTACAGTTGATACCAAACATGCCTAACACAACAAATTTTGCAACAACTTCAGTTCCCAAAGGTAATTGCTGAAGAGGCTGAAAACAATTGTTCATGATCTGAAACTAGTTTGTACAACTGCAAAACAAAGTACTGTCCCATTCAACTGGTATGATTTTCTTTCGTGATCAGATTCATACAACAATGCAGTTTAACAATTAGTGACCTTTATCTTGCACAATATCAAGTCAGCATAATTTCTGGAAGTGCTCCCTTTTTCACAGAACATTAGTATTTTTGTTAATCCATATAACTGTTTACTTATTTACACTTTTATATAATAGTCAGGTCCTTTACATTCAGAACTTCCTAGGTGTGCATTCACTGTTCCAGTGTAATCAAAATCAACTGCAGCTTCAGTTAGCACTTTCTGGCATCACTTCAGTAGATAGCATTGTTTAAGAAAGAGAAAAAAAAAAAAAAGCACTGTGTAAAACAGAGGTTTTCTTGTCCAAGCAGGGTATTCATCATTCCAGGTTGGAAAGACTTGCTCACAGGTCTCAGGTTTATGAGCTTCACATGCATTCAGAGTGAAAAGCCTGAATATAGAGCAAACACAACCTTTTTTTATTTCTCCTGGAAGCTTCTAGCACCAATATCCTTTGTTGATTCTTCGTGCATTGTATTCTCTCACACTGAAAAAAAATCTCCATAATTCACCAGTGGCATTGAGGGACAAGGTAGCCACCAATTATCAAAATACCATTCACCTTCTTCGTAGTATTCTCTTCTTTCACTTCTATGTACTGTTGATAGGATGAGAAGAATCAGAGCTATTTACAGGACATTTAATTGCATTACTTACTCATCTCAAATTCTTTTGGCTTGAATACGGTCTCTAGAATGAAAAGACTGAATGACTCTGCAATGCTGAAATCAGCATCCCTTATACAATGTCCTGCAGCAAACAATTAACATGGCCACTGTCACAGCTACTGTGGCCTTTAGCTAACCATGTTCTACTATATTTTCTTCTTTAATCAAAGTTTTGACATGCAGAAATTATTCTCAGCTGCTCTGCCTTTGCACCTGCAAATGAAACATCGTGTGGCACTGACAAATTCAGCAGCATCTCTAGTGATGATGGGTCATAATATGAGAGCTAAGTGACAATTGCATATGATCAATCTTATCCATATTCAACAGTTACCTGGCAGCATATCCTTAGCTGGCAAGCAGAATTACGTATCTTCACAGTCCTGTTGCTCTACTCTAAGTCATTTCTTAGTGGTGACTTCTCAGACAAACGCCATCACTTTGGCACAACTCACAGAAAACTTGTCACTGAAAATTAAAGGAGTTGCTTTCATGCTTACCCCAGGTTGTATGGTACAAATACTGTGCACAAAAGATATTAGACCTGGAACTCAAACATATCTGTTTGTTTCTTGGCCAGTTTAGCAACTTCTTCTCTTATTGCCTTTACAAGGGCAGCTGTAGAAATGTTGGTGAGAGGAGCATCAGATGGGTCATTTTCTGTCAGGCTCTGCTGAGAAGCTGCAGTGGAAGGCAAAGGAGCTTGTTCCAGGCTGGGATGCATGCTCGTTTGCTGGCTGTATTGGCGAGGAAGTCGCGAAGGAGAATTATGTTGGTAGCGAGGCCGTGGATAAGCCTCAATGTATCCAGGTAGTGGTACCTGTAGAGCATTGTAATGATATAAAATGATACATAACAATTGATCTGTAGTGTCACCTACCATGTAACAAAGCTCTCCAGGGCAGAGTAAGATGCAACAAAAGATCACACACATAGGATCACATGAAGAGAACAAAAACCTCATCCTCCTAAGCAACCATTCACAGAAGTCTATATAGCTTGGCATATGCCATTTATGCACACATGTCAGTGTACCAGGTACTCAACTCCTCAGATTGTGGCAGCAAAAACACCTAGCAGGAAAAACATTGCGTATTCTAATTTAACATCAGTGCAGAAATTCAAAGGGAGAAGGCTTCTCTGAAAGCATGTCCTCTGCTTACTATTCCTCCTAAACTTTTCAGTTTTAAATGGACAGCACCACTACATTCCAGGACATCAAAAAGCCCAGAACAGAAGAGTCTGCTAATCTGAAGCCACTGTCTAAGTCAAGTCAGCCAAGTGTCTGGACTTAGAGTTTTGAACAAAAACTCACTAGATCCAGAGAACTGGAATAGGTTCAGTATGGTGCGTTGAGACAAACATAGGAAGCAGTAACGATAGTGATCATTACAGGCAGTTGCATTTGTTCTGTTACAAACATTTCAGTAGCTTAAGTGAACACACCACTAGAGGCCACCACGTTACTACTTTCACTACACAGTATCTAGAGATTTGAAGAAGAAATGCTTTGTCGGATACAGTTCCCTTCTACCAAACTTAGAGCTTTGATACTTTTTAACTGACAAAATAACACATTACAATAAATTGAGCTTATGAGATAATTCATTGTTGTCAAATTTCTTGTTTCCTGTGTCCCCTTGTTTACATTCTAGCCAATGGAAATGCATAAAAAGTAACAAAATTCAATTTTCACCTTATAGATATTAAGTTTCTGTTGTTATTTTTTGTCAAGAAAACCATGGAAGCATGATCAAACTAAATTCAGAGGCTCAGGGAACAGAAAACAACCAGAAACTCAAACTGTATTACTTTAGATCTGTATTTTTTGCAGTTCTGTTTTGGCTTTCTGACTATGTTATGTTGCTAACATTATTAAGAGTTATTCTAGTAATAATTTTCAAATACAGACAATTTCTTGACAGATTTGCAGTTGTTGGGAAGTGGAAATTCACTGTAGAAACTGAAGTTGTTGGTTTTTTTTAAATTTCTTCCACTTCTGCAAATTCACAGGAGGGCTGAAAGTCTGAGTAACAAGTTGTTAAAGCTCTGTAATGAGTAAGTGAAGTTAAGAAGAGTATTTGTTTCCATTTAATCCTACATTGCCACAGTTTCTCATATCCTTCTCCATTCCTCTGTGTAAGGTCCATCAGCACTAACTTCCCATCTTGTTGCCCTGAAGACAGGGAAACCACAACAGGGTCACACTCCTACCAGAGGAAGGAACTGGGGGCTGGAGAACTGAGTTCCAGTTTTGTCCTGTTTGTTTTCAGTCTCTCCTTTCAGCAAAAGACATCTGACACTTTTTCATGAGACTGCATCCAAGAAGTAGGGATGCAAAAGTATGGAAGGCAAGTAGAATACTTTTCTTGTTTTTGGTTTGGTGGGTTTTTTTCTTTAAAAGGTTTTAATGATTGCTCAGACACAATGGGCATCCTGGATGTCAAATATCACTAGGACTAAAAAATCCCAGAAAAATTCCAAACCACAAATAAATAAAACTTTTGGTTTTTTGTTTTTTTCTTTTGAAAAAGGGTTTCCATGCTTTAAAAGGCAGCTCTGGGAAGGGAATTTGTACAATGGCATCAAAAACCTTCAGATGTCAAGGGTACATCAGTTGATGCTCAGCTTACATATGAACATATTTCTTCTTTCTTGACAGTTTAGGCTACAAATTCAGACATATCTGACAGTCAAACTGAATTCTTTTCCTCACAGGCATAAAGAGCAGTAATAAAGATCTGGCAGCAAAAAGCCACCCCCAGGAACATTTACATGACTGTTGTGTCTTGCTTAGCTGCTCATAGCCAACTATTAGACTCCAACTGCAATTCACTAAAATATTCTCTTGATGATATGCCGAAGAAAACAGAAACCATCTCCCAGTTTGTTTAGCGTAATTGGTTTTGCATAAATAACAGATGTGAGCTCAAGCAGCAGAATTATTTTTTTTGCCTAGTGGAAAAAAAAAGCCTTAAATTTTATAAATTGTTTAATATATGATAAACTAGAGCCATCCATTTTAGGATGTCACAATTATTATTTTTTTTTAGGATTTTTAGGATTGTGTAATTAAATATTTAAATTATGATCTGTCACTGTAGGCTGCAGGAGGACTTGAAACACCATGCAGTGGGGCTGCAGCAGAGCCAGGAGTTATGACCTGGGAGCTGGGCTGTCTTGAGAGAAGGCTCCAGGAAGGAAAGATGCTCCCCAGCTTCGAAACAGGATAAGGCCACCTTGAGAGGGAGCATCACCCACTGCTGCCACATGCCTATCCAAATATTTAACCTCTGTTTTGGAAAAGAAAAATGGTACCTAGCCCATCAACTTTGAATGGTTTCCAGTCCTAAGATTAAAAAGATTAAAAGACCTTACTTAGCATTTATGGGATGGACAACTAAAGAATATATGCACCCTTTCACAACTTTTCAGTACTAGAAATTATTACAATTCAAAGAAACTATTATCTTGCTCAGATTCTTTGCTGACCACTTATCATAGCTTAAAAGCCTTCCTCTTCAAATCACAGAAAATAGATGTATTAGAAAAATGTAGTTAGAAAAGCAAGGATACTTACTGAGTCTGCCCACTGTCCCGGTAACTCATTCTCCCCAGCATAGGGCATCCAGGCCTGGTTCCTGTATGCAGTGGGTGGGGTAGGGATAAAATAACCTGTGAAGCCAGGTCGGTTTGCTGCTGGTATGGCAAACACTGCTGGTACTGTACTTCCTATTAAAAAAGAGAGTAGATGTAATTAATAGCTGGCATTTTCAGTTATAAATCAGAATATAATGCTTATGAAGTAACTGGCTTCAGTGTTTGTTATGTTTTTGTTTGTTGGGGGTTTTTTTATTGGCAAGAATATCATCACCATTGGTTGGATGTAAGGCTCCCATCATCTGACTAGAACATCTCTATAATGCTGAGAAATACTGGAGAAGGCAAGATTTGCAGCTTTCTATGTAAAGCCTTAAGATAAATATAAGAGGGCTTAGTCCTTAGCACTTGATCCTTGTAACAACTGATCTTTATCAAAACTCTGAATCATTAGGATAAAACAAAAGGCTTTTTTTCCCCCCTCATACATTTGCTCCCTTGTATTCAATTTTTAACTGATGTTACCATGGGTTTCAGAGTAGTACACCTTGCTTTTCATCCACAAGTTAAATAGCATTCAGTTTACACCATAAAACTGTCTTAATATCTCTAGGCACAAAATCTACAAAAATAACTGAACAATACATTTAAAAGGCTGTAATCTAAACAGTCTTACAATAAAACTTCAATGCTTCCATAAAAAAATACCAAGGCTCAATCTGCTCAATACCATTTCCAGAAAATGTCTATGACTGCAATAAATTATGCAGCTATAACTTGAATATTTCCAAGGGAACTTGTTGACACCAAGTCTGTTTTATCACATCTGCACAGGGCAGACAGATAGAAAGACTCAAACAGTGACAGCCATCCCCAAAGCAGTCTCAATAAAATCAGCAACTTGTAAGTTCTCAATGACCTCCCATGCAGGGCTAGGCCAGAAGGGCTTGGGATGCAATCAGGACTAGTGAAGAGGAGCAAAATATATTTTGTAGCACATTCTCTCCAGAGCAGAAATATATCATCTGTTTCAACACTGTCTCAAACAAACAAACAAATCAGAAAAAAAATTGAATAAAAACTGAGGGATATGTAATCCAAAATATGGACTAAACATTTCTATGTTATGCTTGATAGTTACACAGTGTTTTGTACTGTTAGGGATTAAGTCCAAGCTCTTATTTTGACACCAGGTCGCAGTGCCTTTTCACCTACGTTAAGATGCTGGAGTCATTCAGCCCTCAGAGAAGTGGTGTCCATGGAATTGCTGTACACCAATTGGATCTATAATGTACACCTGCACAGCAGGTAACCACAGGGTATTTTGAAGGACCTCTATTCCAATTCCTCCAGCCCTTTGGTTTGGAAGGAGGTGGGCTAAGAGAATAGATATAAGTGATCTTTGTTCTTCCCAGATCACAGTTAAATTAGGAGTTAAGCTTCTCAAAAGGAAATATGGAGTAATAAAACTCATCCCACACTTGCGTTGGAACATCTCCTTACCACATATACTATTCTTCACATCACTTTTTTTTCCTCCCTTTTCTTACACACCAAGCAGAGCTCAATGCCATTAAGCCTCCTTTTGCAGCACTACTTACACATCCATTCTACATTGTCTTCAGGCACTTGGCCTGATATTCTTGACTGATAAATTTATGGAGGGAGCCACCTCCATTCTCCATGCCCCTCAGAACCTCGTTACCAGTCTGTCCCACTTTGACTGTTTGTGTACACGGTGCAATGCAAAGTGCAAGTCACACAGCAGTCCCAATACTGCAACTTCTGCTTTTGCCAGCCAACATCCTCTGTACCAGCCTGAAAAATTCAACTCCATTTTGTGGTATAGATGAACTGTTTTACTGGGCTTAAGTCACTCAGAGTCCTTACCAGTGGATCAGCAGAATGCCATATTTGAATTAAAACCATTTGGTATGTCACTGCTGAATTTTACTCTTAGAAATGACCATTTTCTCATGCTTATACAGGATGAGTACTATTTTACAATGCAGCACTTACAAAGGAGCAATCATTTGTAGCTCTCCTTCAGCTGCATCAGAAAAAAAACCCCCACCTAATTCAGTCTTTCTCCAAACAATAATCTGTATTTTCTATATCTCACACATTCATTTATGTGCAAAATAAACTATGAGGCATTCAAAGCTGCAAGTTGGGTCTGCACTATTTCTTCACCTGAGTGAAAAGCTGATTGATCAAGTGGACCAACAGACATTGGAGCTCTCGAACCAGGTGCAAAAGATGCCTGATCATGATGTTGGGCCTGATCTGCCCCACTGGACTCAGGTATTCTCACTTTACTGCCAATATCTGATGTAGACCTGTGCATTGAGAAAGAAAAATACAGAAATTTTTGTCATTCTGACTGACAGAGGAGATTCATACACAGTTACCAGCTACAGTATGACAAGCCAGCTAGGAATGAGCTATCTGATTTTTCTCTGGCATGGCAGAAGATTGGAGAACTATTGGTGAACAATGAGATGTGTAAGACTAAGAACAACTGTTATTACAATTGTATAACACCTTTGCTTGCTGCTTCAAACCAACGCCTGTGGCATGAAACTCAAAAAACAAAGCTTTAGCATAGTTCATCAACACAAGACTATAGACCATACTGTATTACTACAGTATATATGACAAGGTATCATACAACAGGAGACTACTAAGCTAAGTAACATTAAAAGATGTTAGTACTTCTCAAGTGCAGTTGAAATGGTGTGTCCCAGTTGCTTTAGAGCTAAAATGTAATGGATGAACAAGAAGATGTCAACACTCAGTGTCCACATCCTGAATATTTGGATGCAGTTACGATATCATTAGCAGCCACTCAGAAAAGTTCCTCGTCCCCGCTGCCACTCTCAGCAGACCTGCAGTGCCTCGAATTGCAGTTGGCACCAGAAAGAACATAACAGCACAACACTGAAGACTAAATGAGTTCATCCGCCACAGAAGTATAAAAATTCTTTGAAAGGCAATTTATAGAGTGCCTTGTTGTGAGGAAGAGACGAAGTGTACACACTGAGCTAAGGCAATCAGGCCTATGCACTTATTTGGACTCAGAAACTCAGATATGAGATATCTGATAGCTAGGCAGAAATCCCTGGATGTGGGGTACTAAGAAACATCTTACAATTAATCCCTATCTTGTTACAAGTCCTTACAACAGAGAAAAGCAGGGAGAATGACAGTGTGAATTATCTAACACATCTGCAATACAAGAAGCTGTTATGGGGGTTGACACAAAGCATGTTTTGAAAGAAATTGGAGCCTGGATTTCCTAATTTTATTGAATCTGATTAACTCATGGAAGAAAAAAATCATTATTATTCTGCTTCTCTTTGTGTTAAAGTGAAATAAACCAAACATGTTTGTAATGTAATGAATATGCCTTTACAAGTGCCTTGTAAGTGCTTTGTAAGTGTCCCTTCAGGGTTTGCCTCTGTTCTTATTACAGCAGTGGTTTTCAGAGATCATACCTAAAATAAAACAACAGATAAATACCTCCTGAGAGAGGCAACAGCCACAGGACCTGTTCTGGGAGGGACAGGAGGAGGAGGAGAACCCATTACCATCTCAGGAAGCTGAGAAAATCTGTAAGCCTATAAAGAAGAAAAATAAATATTTTATGAAACACCAATACATCTCAGACAAATTAAAAACCAAGATAAAATCAGAAATTAAATACCTGCTTTCTGTGCTGACCAACAGGAAGTTAATTTTTTTGTGGCATCAACAGTAATTGCATTTTATTTCAGAATTTACAGTGCTTGGGTGATATTTGGGATGTGGAAGAAAACATGAACAAATTAGTTCAGAGCCAAGATGAAGTCTACTTAAAATCAAACGTATTAAACACTGCCTCTGTGACATTTGTAACCTTGCTGTGAAAGCAGATCTGATATGATTACGTGAGACTCAACACCTGCTTTGGACCTACAGGAAAAAGACCTCAGTGTTTTCACTTCCTCCAGAAACAAAGTATTTTAAAGATTCAGAAAACATCCTCAGAGCAGCATCTAGTGAAGTGAATCTCAGAAAGCATCCTCAGAGCAGCATCTAGTGAAGTGAAGCTGCCTGTGAGCAATGCATATTTCAACCTCTTCCTTTCAGCCTTGAAAAGATGAAAAGAAAATTCTTCACAAAAACCCCAAGCTCTCTAACTTTCTAAAGCAATAACAAAGGTCTCAAATGGTTCTCAAAAAGCAGAGCAATTCAGAGGAACTCAGGAGCAAACCACCAAGTCACAAAAATAAGCATTTTGCCCATGGCAATTCTGAATCTCATCATTAATACATGTGAAAGACAAGTAATCATGTGCATGAAACCCATGGCACCCAAGAAATGACATGTAGGACAAAATTTGTCTTCTAAATTATTTGTACTCTATATATTAGAGGTCATGATAGAAGGATGATATCTCCCCAGCATTTCATTGTCACTTCAACACGTTGTTCTGATTGATTTTGATTGGCTTTTAATTTTTTTAAAATTATCACAATCAAAGAATGTCTTTGCTTAGAAGAGACCTTCAAGATCATCTAGTTCAATCTATGACCCAACACTGCAAGCTCACCACTAAACCATGTTCCTAAGCACCAGGTCCACGCACCATTTAAATGCCTCCAGAGATGGTGACTCCACCACTGCCCTGGGCAGACCATTCCAATATTTGATAATCCTTTTGATGAAGAAATGTTTCCTAATATCCAGCCTGAACATCCCCTGGCACAGCTTGTATCCATTCCCTCTGGTCCTGCCACACTTCACCAGGGAGAGAGGCCCCTCCTCGCTCCAGCCTCCTTTCAGGTAGCTGTAGAAAGTGATAAGGTCTCCCCTCAGTTGCTTCTTCTCCAGACTAAACAATACCAGCTCCCTCAGCTGCTCCTCACAGGCCTTGTGCTCTAGGTCCTTCAGGAACCTCGTTGCCCTTTTCTGGACACACTTCAGCACTTCTGTGTCCTTCTGTAAGAGGCCCAGAACTGAACACAGTGTTCAAGGTGTGGTCTCACCAGTGCTGGACACAGGGGGATGATCACCCCCTGATTCCTGCTGGCCATGGTGTTTCTAATACGAGCCAGGATGCCACTGGCCTTCTTGGCAACCTACACTGACTCATACTTAGTCGACTGTCGATCAGTACCTTCAGGTCCTTTTCCAACCATACATCCCCAAGTCTGTAGTTTACCATGGGGTTGTTATGGCCCAAGTACAGGACCTGACACTTGGCCTTGTTGAACCCCATACAATTAACCTTGGCCCACTGATCTAACCTATGTCCCACCGTAAAATTTCCCTACCCTCTAGCAGATTGACACACCCACCTAGCTTGGTGTCATTTGCAAATTTACTGAATGTACACGCATTACCCTCATCCATATCATTAATAAAGATATTAAAGGGAACAGGCCCAAGAACTGAACCCTGGGGTTATGCTTTTATTGATGATGCTTCAGAGCAATGCACAGGATTAAAGATAAGATCAGAGCAATAGCAAGTAGTAAAATTATGGGGACACAATCTAGCGTGAAGACATTGGCATTTTGAAAAAAACTAGACTCTAAAGTCCAGTGGTGAGACTTTGGTCATCGCAACAAGAGGTATCTGGTTTAGCCAGAGAAGTTCCCTCCACAAAGAGCAGAGAAAGTTAAAAACCCGTTACCATGGGATTAGTCACTATCTCCTGCCTGTAGAAAGAGCCTACAACATTTACATGACTATCTCAGACTTAACACCTACATTTAGGTTTGAATTTTGCAATATAAATCCCACACTAAATATCAAAACCAACTTTCTTTCACTAACCATCTTTAAATTTACACATTTACACTGTTCCAATACCTTCTTTCTCAAATCTAGGTTAACTCAGACCAAAGGTAACTTACCAAATACTGACTTTTGATGTCACTGTCTCTAAGGGAAAAGCAATATAGACCAAGCAAGCATCTTTGTCCTGCCTCTTAGTGCCATCCCTTCTAAAACACAGTAGAGTCCCCCCAAAGGCATGTCTATGAAAACTATTTTTCCTTTCATGCGACTTACAGAGTCCTAATATTTACTTGCGCCATGCTACAAGGAAATTAAAGTATTTCTATTTTAGGTGGAAAAAAAAAAAAATCTAAAAAGGCAACAGTACATTTCCAGCCAGGGCTTGGAAATACTGATTTTAATAAAAGAAACGCTATTTGCATTACAGAAAATCTCAGATTTCTCCTAATAGCACCAGACTTAAAATGGTCTGCAATACCTCTTCTGCATCTGAAAAGCTGGCAGTTCTCTCACAGGCTGAGCCAAACACTTCCTTCTGGTTCCAAAAGACTTTCATCCCACATCTTGCTCTCAGCATACATTTTTACCAAGTATGAAATTCTTCCCGCCCCCACCCTACTTTAAAGGAACAGCACATAAGCTAATGTTTCAGAGGGGTTAGTGACTCCAGATATTGGTTGAGAATAATAGGGTAGACAGAGACACAGAGGTAAATTTGGGTTTTCTCTTGGGCACTGGTGGATTTGCTTTGGAATTTGGACATCAAAGGAGGCATTTTACAGGATCATAAATAACAGTTCACAAATGTGCTGAGACTTGCACTGAAAATTTTGGGGACAATAAAATAGAAAAATAAAACCACTTATTTTGCTGCTTACATAGGAGATGAACAATTTTGAGTGAGTGGCAATATTTTGCTACTGGCTGGGCAGAGGGAATCCTATTAAGGTGAAAAATCCTATTAGAAGATGTGCTACACCATGCCTAGGAACAGTCCATCCTGGGGGACAGCAGTCAGTCCTCTTTGTTCCAAGCTTCCACAGACACCAATATGGTTACAAGAGGGCATGCCAGTAACATTTCTGAAATGTCTCCAATTGGTAGGGGCATTAGTGTTTTCCTACATGCAATATATAAATGGAAAAAATAAATAAGTCAGAGGCTAAAGTAAACCGATTTTACTATAGAGGCCTGTCTGTTATAGAATTAGATGAGCCTCTAGGCTCTTGTAAAGAGTTTTAGTCTAGTGTAAAAGGACTGTGAAGAGTCAGATCTCAGAAGAGGGACCAACTGAAGACCTTTATACTTGCCTTTTATCTAAATACCCAGTGGCAAAGCCAATGTCTGCATTTATTCCATTTGAGCAGTTAAAATGCTCTTGAATCCAGATTTCAAATTATAATAGCATTGTTAATATTAACTTTTCATTGCCTCTAAGAACTGAACTTTAAGAGAGAACAAAAATAAATAATTTTTGGTTTGCAGAGGTAACATCCTACCCTGTATAACAAACATGCATTCCCAGTGCTCAAGTGCCTGTCATCCCCAAAGCTGCCAGGGGCTGCTCACTCACCCCTCAGTTCACTGAGCCTGGACACCTTCTCTATGTGTCCGCCAGCCCACTCCCAAGCATTCACCATTGCAGCATCAACCTCAGAGCTGCCGAGGCATCCTGGGTAGGCAAACAGCTGCCAAGGTGCTGAGAGCAGCAATTCTTTCATGTTTTTCCTACTCACAGGTCTCTTCCCATACACATCTTGGATATTTTCCATTTCGATCCTCCATTCTCATTTGAGAACAAATCAGTATATGGTGTGGTTAAAGTACAGCTCATATTTGTGAAACTGATACACAGAAAACTATGAATTAACAGTCTTCATCCAAAGTCCAGCAGCCTGTACCTTTCCTAAACTGTAGTGGCCAACTATCTTCAAGGAATTTTTTAATACTATCTTCAAAACATCAGATAGATAAGCAAATACTCAAAGATCCTAAACACACAGATGATTACTTATTACTGATAAGTAATAAGTCTTAGAAAGAAAACAGCAAAGCATTCACCAAAAAAGTGTGGCTATTACTTATTTTTTCCAAAACCTGCCACCATATAATATTTTAAATTTAATTTTAGAAAGACTCTGAAGTGTCAAAGTATTTTTACTACCTATTTGCTGTCTCTTAAGCTTGTAATCTAATTCTAACCATAAAATATGATTATATACTGTATGAAGTTCATCAGACCAGTTTCAAAGTGCCGGAAAAAAAAAACTTTAGCATGATTTATATAGCACCAGCCTAAATCTTTGCAGGCAGTGCCACTGGCTTTCAAATACGTTCAGAATATTTCAGAAGCAGCATCCCTTAATTTTTTTTTATTGTCATGGAAGGAAGTCACAGTAATAATTATTTTGAACTGGAGACATTTTTCTGCATTATCCTCATTCTAGCTAGAGTAAGGGAATGAAATTTGACATGCATTCTTGCAAAAAAAAATTATATTCCAATCACAAAAAACTTTAAATGAATGACTTTTCACACTGATATTGATAGATGGGATATTTATTGTCTGAAAGCAACCATCTCTGGTTTAGATTTGTACCTGACATATAAGAAGGAAAACACTCTGTTGAGTTCCACAGTACTGTATGAGGAAATTCAGGGGTAGCTTCACAGGCAAGAGTGTGCACCGTGCTACTGCAACTGCTCTCTAGATACCTACAAAACTCCATTAACAATATCTACCCATGGATCTAAGTTCTTAAAGAATTTATTACTTTTGTAAGGTAAGGACATGTTAGCCACAATCTTAGGCTAGAAAATTAAGGATAAAGAGCAATTTACATAAGGTCAACCAAACCTCCATGGAATTATTGCATCTCAAGAGTCCCAAGTCAATATCTGTAACTGCAAAATTGTCAATAATTGCTCAAATTTCAGATCATTCTGATTACTACACTTGGTTCTCTCTCTTGCAGTGATGCTCATCAGTAATGGACCTCATGCAAAGTGCTGAGTGTTTCATCCCTAGCTGTCTACATAGCTGTCCTGCAAAACCAGATTACTTCCTAATAGGCATTCAGTAACTAGGAGAAGACATGCAAATGAGGTCATGATCTGTTGACTAGCTTGGAGGTTAGTGCAGCCTATTCTTTCAAGCAGAATGTAGACAAGATAATCTGGCTGCTGAAATAGATGCAATCTTCCTGCAAGAGATGGGTGTGGGAAGTCATATGTACATACATCCCACTACCCATGTTTATTTAATGTAAGCATGGCATTTTAAGCATGTAAACAGGGCTACTACTTTTAAAAATGGAAGTATCTTTATGATATTACTAAAGAGAAGTTTCACTTACTGGTCTTGGTAAACTGTACTGATACATTTCTGGTCTGTATGTGGGTACCCACTGTACACCCCCTCTAGTTCGGGTCATGGTACCAGGAGCACTGGTCACAACCTCGGAGTAGGGCAAGTGCGGTGCGGAGCTGTACGCCTCCTGCCTGCTCTGGCCTCCATGGCCCGCAGAGGCCAGGCTGAAAGCCTCTTCCAAGAGCATATGCATCTGCTGTCGAACCTCATCAATGGAGGGCTGAGAACTTAAAGTTGAGGTCTCCGAGTGGCCTTTAGCCTGACGGGACCTGGCGTAACTCCGAGGCTCGTTGACACGGTCAACATTTGTTTCTTCTATAATTTCAGGCTCAGTCTGTTGGATGGAATAAAAGCACGTATACGTAAAAAGCTTTACAAGACAGCATTTGCACTGCTTCACACAAAACATCCTCAAACACAGATATAACATACGCAAACTCAGGAATTGTGACAATACAGACACATAGCAAATATTGGAAAGGAGCGATGTGATGCTGGCAAGTATAATAGCCTTTTATATCCTACATTGCTTCTGCAAAAACTAGCAGGGACACTCTGCAGAGGATTAAATTGTCAACAATTCACTTAAAAACAATTAGAATTAATGTTTAAATTATTTTCTTCATTGTTAGTATCAATGGGAGTACAACTGTGCCAGGAGAAGTGTGACTCCCTAAACAGTACCACCACTATGAAGGACCCCTTACAAGGGACTGTTTGTTGTAACTACGGAGACTGAAATTCTTTTGTCCATTATCACATTCAGAAGAAATGAAGTTTAGTAGTTTTCCTGAACTTTCTAACCCAGTGAGGACCACTAACGACACCATAAACTAGGTCTTGCCCCTTGCAGAAAATATCCTGACCTAGCTCGGTTGTTTTATTTAGCCACCAAACTGCAGTTACACAGAAATTTATCTGAAATTGATGTGGGAACAGTGAATGAAGCACATGCTCTAATGATCAGATAGTAATCATACAGCTTAACTTGAAGTGTTACTCCTGGATAATTCCTTCTTTATAGATAAGTACAAACAGAAATCGCCTCCCTGATCTTTCCTTGTAACTCAAGACAGAAAAGGTCATGGTATTATAAGAATTTGACAGTGAAATATATGACAGTCATATTCTGTATTCAGATTAGCTTTATGGTCCACAGTTTAAAAAGAACTATTTTAAGCAGACAACCTGAAAAAGGAACCAATACCTTATAATTATTTAAATATCAGTAAAATACATTTAAGATGCTTGGATAACTGAAGAATAGGATATGTTCCTTGTTCTGTATAGAGCATGTGGTTAGAACTCTGGTAGAATTAAAAATAGCCACAAATAAGAGAAGAAAACAGAATGTTCTTACTAAAAATTCCACACTATCCTGATAGTTTGAATGCTCTGTAGTTCCTAGTGTGGCATACACTTTTTTTTCTTGTTTTTATGGTGCTTTTTTATACCAGACTAGATAGGCAACTGTGCCCCCACCTTTCATAAGCTATGTGTGGTCACTTGCCCTATATCACAATCATGGTATATATTTCTTCACTTACAGAGGAAAATACCAAATTGATTTTCTTCTTCTGCTATTCAGAGAAGAGTCACATAGTTAGCCTAAAAACTTTCAATATTTAAGTAAAATATCTTAATTTGTTTTCTCTCTTAGTTGTTAAAAGTATAGCTATACTTTATAGTTAATGAAAATACAGCAGTAAAACCAGGGAAAATGACAGTAATAAATCATTTGCATATTAGAATTTAACCATAATTTATATTATTATAGTTATACAATATATTCTCCAAATTCAAAACTAGAAATCCAACTTCCTAAGCCTTCCTACACCCATCAGACTGAGGGAGGAACAATGTAACTGCACAAAGTTATCTAAACTAAAAAATTTTGTAGGAAGTCTTCAAACAAATAGTTTCTTAATTTTTAAAATTTAATCTTCTTCTTGCATTTTGATTCCATTGTTAATTGTGTTGTTACAGTAAATAAAAATCAGGTACATTTTAAAAGGCTAACTATCAAATGCAATGGTAGTTTGTGTAAGTGAAACCAAAGAGCCTCTGAAATCCCTGTCCCAACTGGATGATTAATAACGATAATTATTCTATTTCCTCATGCCTGTAAAAATGTCAGTGAATGGAATCCCACAAGATAACTATTAATACCCAATGCTGAAGTAAATAAAAGCCTCTGGCAAGACTGTGCTAAATAACATACTGGGAAGAAGAGGTTAGCAGGAATCGGAAGATGGGAACCTTTAGAACGACAAAATGGATGTCAGAAAATGGTACCAGTTGTTACAAGATAAGAAAGAAAAGACACAAGATTCAGCACACAAACCAGCCCTCTTTTCAAAGCCTTTTTTTACCCATTTGCAGAGCTCAGATTCACAGAAGTGTTTAGTTGCACCACTGGCGAGATCCATACGAAGGCCATGCATAAATATAGATACATTTCTTTATCTATATTATATCTGTGTAAATATATCTATTATCATATATATTTCTAGATATAGTGCCTGCCCATGGGTATCCTGGGAGACCAAGACTGTCAGACGTTCAGCACAGCTCTGAGGAACCTCTAACAGGAATGAGGGAAACCAGCCCACGCTGCAAGCTGGGACTTGGGAAATAAATTTCAATATCCTGTCCCATTTTCCCCAGGCATTTTTCTGCTTTTATACAGGAAGTACATGAGGGTTAGAAGAGCTTCACTGCAGTGAATCTGCAGTGCATCATTCAAAAGGAATTTTATGTAATTAATCAGTAGAAAAGAAATGTGCCATGGACAGCTCACCCAAAAGCAAATTTAAAAGAAAGGCAAAGACAAATTTGTGTGTGATGGACACTGATCTCAACTTGAAATTACTCTTAGGATATTTCATAATCTGAATAAACTCATTAATCTATTCCCAAGGTTTTTTTAAAAAAATTCTTCTTAATACTTCTTTTAATATATGTATACTATACACAAGATTTTAAATTATATTTTAAAACTCTGCTAACTACTTATGGCACATTAATTTTGAACAAATAGCAGGAGGTCAAGTCTGTTCTAGGAATGTTTTAAACATTCATTTCCAGAAAATATCACCTAGAAATACCTATCTTTATATTAAAAAAAAACCTTGCTTTCTGAAACATGTGATTTTCAGGATATTGAGGGAAGGTTGGCATCACAGTGTTTTTATATAAGAAAGACCCCAAAAATAAATTAACATTTAAGTGATGGTGGGAGGAATAATAACCTTTTTACAACATGTAAAACCTATTTCAACAGGTTATATATCTTTCTTTTTCCAGGTGACGGTGATGTAGTCTAATGCCTCAAAAAGCAATGAACCGGTCATCCCACTTTCACAGCACAACATGACTCATACAATCTGATGGGAAGTGTCCAAATGCAGTAAATCATTTAAGAAATCTGACACCTACAATGTGCCCCAAAGGATTCTGTAAAAAGGTTTCAACTTTCCTGAAGACATCCCCTGACCTTGAGAATTCCTTGACCTTGCTCGAAATGCATCCCTGGCAGCTGAACTGACAGTTTAGGCCCACACAAAGTGCTTGTCATCTACAGCGTTTAGAGGATTAACTTACTTCTTTTCCAGGGTGGTTTAAACCTTTTCTAGGGACAGATCTTCAAGGATGGCCAAGCTACAGTACTTTGTACATGGACAAAGGACTGAAAAATTCTGCATTACACCAGTGCTGGGGCTATTTTTAGCCTTATTCTGGGTGCGTGCAGTGTCAACTTACACCCAGGGTGTGCTCAGACTGCACAAGACAACTTATCCGCCTTGTGTTCACCAGTTTGTTCCTTGAACCATAAACCAGTATCTCCTCTGGCTGGTTTTGACATTTACCTATGCAAAACTCTCCCATTTCTGATGTAATAAAAGGACAGTATCTGATCCTAGGGGCCTTTTTTTCAGGATGCTGAGTGCATGTAAAGTACTGTAATGCTAAATAGCTAGTGGCAGTCTGATTTGTAGCTTATCAATAGTTTCCTGGTTTTAGGAGTAAGTTAAGACTCGGATGAGCAAATTTCACTGCATATATTTGATAAACTTACATCATATCCACTGTTACGGATTCCACGTCTAGGTCTTTCTCGAGTCACAAGAAGATCCATCTCAGTTTCTCCTGGGCTAGGACTGTTCAAAGACTGCCTGCTTCTGTATACTGAGTTCTTCATTGGTTGCCTAGAAAACATGAAAGAAGAAAACTGGAACAAAATAAAAACAAAAAATGACAGACAGAAGTTTTCAATACTTACCTTTATTCAAAAATTATGAGGTTCATAAAAAAATACCATTTTATAATAGGATATTCTTTCTATGTACATGGAAGTGCTAGAAATTAGTAGCGTTATTAAGGGATGATTTTGTTTACTGTTTAAAGCTACATACGAGACAGAGACATCATATATGGGAGCTTATCAGATGAAATACAACCCAAGAAGAAATCAGAACCCTTTTAACCTCCACTGATATTATTCAAATTAATAAAAAATAAATAGGTGCTATTATCAAAAAATAATAGGACCCCTCCCACACACTCAGATGAGGAGTAGAGATTTTGGTTGCTTATCCTGATCAATGAGAGAGAAGCAGAATAATGCTCCACTGAGACAAACACTAAGCAAAGTGAACAGGAAGAGACAGGAGTGGGAGGGAACTGCTTGTAAGACACAGTTTTTAAATAGCCAGTTTGGTAACTGGCCACAAGTTTACCAGAGAGTTGTACTCCCTGGGATTAAACCAATACCAGCATGACTCTGGGCAGTACTGAGGCAAAGGCATGCCTTGGTGCTGAGCTTTCACCCCTGTGGGCTCAGAAGACAGGGAAAGCAAATGTGATAGAAAGACACCATATAACTCAATACTCCAAATATCCTGTAACCTTTCCAATGCAACCATTTAATTCCTCTGTAAGATACAGATCATACCATGAAATCTTTTGGAGTAGCTACTAAATAGTGATACGGGAACTTCATGCTTCATCAAGCTGGATCTTCTTAAGAAGGCTACATATAAATCAGAAAACTTTAGGAGATACTGTTCTCATAGTGTGCCTGGCCATTAAATATTTTCTTGCATATCCCAGAGAAGCCCTTCTCCCATTGGACTTTATGACCCTGGACATCCTTTCCAACCATAATGATTCTGGGATTCTGTTATTGTAGATCAATAACATCACATAACAGCACACCAGTTTCATTCATAAGCATGGTAATTGCACTGTTTATATCAGAGCCTGATATAAAGTTATCTTTGCCTAGCCAGGCTATTTTTCTGCTTTGTGCTATTATTCCATTCAAAGTATTAAAAGTAGAATAGGTCATCAAACATGTCTGTGTGTTGCTTGTTTTGCACAGGGGGTCCGACAATTTTCATAGTGAACTAAGAGGAACTGCACTGTTACATCATTGCCAAAGCAGAAGACTAGCAGAGTTTTTGGAATAAATTTCCCCTATAAAATAGTACTGAATAAATAAAAGTGTCTTATCTTGTTTCTTCTGAGACTATACTGTTGGTGTTACCAGAAAACATAGGGAACCAGCTTATGGGAAGACTAATCAGATCTGGCAATTTTTATGTCCCTACATTAAAAGTCTCTAATGTTTCATACAAGTTTAAAAATAGGTCCATAAATACTCAGCTGATGCAGTTGTAATGTATTTTCTAAGGAATTCAAACATATAGCTTTCTAATACATGCAGATTCTTGACCTGATTACGAACTATTAAAGACAATCCCAGAATAGAGCATATCATCAGTAGGGTCTTAAAATTTGCCTTGAGATTGCCAATTAGCTCATTTAAGAAAGTTTTACTAATGAGAGAGGAGGCATGAACACTAACAACTGGCATTCAAATGGGTTAGCAAGTGCCTTCCGGGAACACAACTGGAACATTTTAAAACATGAATTTTATGGTACAGGAGACTCCAAAGTACAAACAGCAGGAAGCTGTTTGGTTTTGAAGAAATTAAATTATTTCGTAGCAACGTTTTGTAAATCAGTTTTAAATCCAATTTAAAACCAATTCAAAATATAAAGGTGATTTTCAATAATGTAAACAACTATACATTTATCTTCTTATAGATTTTGGAAATGCTGTAATAATGTAATTTAATTTTGTGAAATATATACAAACCAGAAAAGAGTGGAATAGACCGTTTCCGTAGAAACTTGAAATCCTTAAGTGATGTATTTTTTAAAAAAATATGCAACTTCTCATTTTTAATTACTGCAACTTATAATGACATATACAATGCGTCAAAGCAGTAAAGTTAGAAATAATTTAATGCTTAGATTGTTTTAAAAGCAGTTTTATTTCATTACATAAACACAATTCTATTGATTCATTTATCAATAAACAAAACCCACATTACCTTGTAGTATTATTCAAGGTTATCTGTGAAGTTCATTAAATGCTTTGAGTCATTATAGAAAATGCATCAGAAATGGTTCTTACCTCTTCCTATGAGGGGATATAGACTATCTATTTAACAAGTAAATCTGTCAGTCAGCTTTTTATGGTTGAGCTGCACCATGAAATCATTCTTCTACAACCATATACCTGCCTTCAAGCAGTTTATATCATGCCAGTGATCACTGTCTCAAATAGACTATGACAGGTTTACACAACACATTAGAAAACATGAAGAAAAAAAAAAAGTATTTTGGGACCTTTCAGCACATTGGCATATGACCAAACAAACAGTATATTTAACAAAAAGCAGCTGGCTACCATTAAAGTGCTTAGGACATAAGATACAGTTGTCAGCATCTTTTTTCTTCATAGACCAGTGCAATCCTGGGAAACAGCCCATTGAGGGAAGTATTCTTCAGTCATTTAACCCAAGACCTATAGAAGTTCATCTGAACACAGCTTCTGCCCACTTTCTGAGCAATGGTGCTTTTATATTTCCCATTGCAGACTTTTTCATCACTATACCCCAAGGGTAACTGCTGAAGTTGCGCTGTGTGCAAAGACTGTGTCACCACTGAAGCTTTCATTGTAGTCATGATTTATGCTCATAGGAAAACTTTGGCCTGAACTTTCCCAGAGATGGGATGTAAGATTGCACCTCTCAGCATGTGGGTCATATTCAGAGGAAACACACTTCAGTATCGCCTTTTCTCTCATAGATCAACTGCTTGTCCCTGATTACAGTAAGAACCAGAGCCCTTGTGGTGCAAGGTGCAATGGCAAACACACTCTCATCCTTCACACCACCATCACTCCTAAGGAAGAGGAATCTGTATAGCAGGCCATTCCCGGGGCAGTACTGGTGTGATCTCCTCTTTTCAATGTATCACCATGTGTTTCAGAAGGTATCAGCAGCACAGCAAGTCCACCCATACACAGTGGGCTCAGGAAGAACCACTGTGTACACTCCCCACATCCCCACATTGTTTCTAAAACGGGGGCATGAAAACTACTAATGTGCCATTCTCAAAAGACAGTGAAGTGTTAATCAAACATTAGCACTGTTATACCATATGCCAGTTTTACATCACAGATGAGCAACTTAAGAATTTTTCTGTTAAAGGCACAGGACCTTTCACAACACCAGCAACAAGTACACACCCAACCTTACAGATACCATCCCTGCTGGAGCTCTCAAAATACATGGAAAATGTTCTGGTTGTGTTATCTTATGTCTACTGCAATAGTTATGTTCAGATAATGATAATGACAAAATAATACCACCACCAAACTTTGGAAAATAATTAATTCATGTTAAAATCCTGGCTTAAGTCCACTTCTGGTATTACCAAATATATTACTTCCACTTTTTTTTGTCTCTACCTTACTTGCAAAATGACTCAGGAGAACTCTTTCCTTATTCTTTCATCTTGCCATTTCAACCACATTGCAGTTTTACCAGATGACATACTTTCATAAGTAGTCATGGGTTATATGGATGAATTATCTTCATAAAGTAGGAGGGGCCAGATGACCACACAACAAACAGTTGACTCATTAAGAATGTCCCCTTTGATTCCCTACAAGCCCTGAGCATCAACCTTCCCCTCAAATGAAGAACTGCATATAAAAAGTCTCACCTGTTCTTAGGCTCAGCAAATGGAGACGAGACATCTGCATCTGGATTCAAAATATGGTCAAATTCTTTCTGGTTTTTATCATACATCCTTCTTCTCTCTGTCTGCCCCTTGTTATCAACCTGTGGAAAATCATAGTATCCCTTCCTCTTGGCTTTCAAGCGCAGCTTGTTGCGGTAATGTTCTATATCAGATTTCTGCTTCAAAGCCTTGTTCACCTAAAAGGCAAAAAGATGTTTAAAGGATGATGCTGGGTTGGCTACTTCCAAACGATATTCTCAGAATGGGTTTGATGTGCTGCATGTGTCAGTTTTACAGAGCGCATTTTGTACCACATCATGCCATCTGTAAGCAGTGAGGAACTGCAAGTGAACAGAGTCGCTGCATTTTTATGGCTTGGCAGATGGTTAAATAATTTTAGCTTAAAAACTATGTACCATTACAACAATGACTCAGATACTCCCACTGAAGAAAAACACTGATGTTAGCCAACTGCCATGACCCAACACTGTGCTAGCTTTTGGGCACCACCCAAAAACTCACCAATGAAAACTCTTCTAGGGTCCTGTCAATATAGAGAAATAACCCCTGAGCACACAAAACCTTAAAGAAGTCATCACTGCTGGCTGGGAAAGAACTCTGGTGAAATATCATAATACATTCCTTTTATTTATATGCTTCTTACAAACCTGTTATGGGCCCCTGACAGAGACAGGATCTTTAAATAAACAGATGTTTGGTTTGACCTGGTACAGGTCAGGTCCTATGGATGCTCCCTCCTGCTTCAAATTACCAGTTACATGGAAAAGAGCAATTTACTTGAGCTTTCTGCTTCCAGCATCAAATTCTACAGTCTTTTCACAAATTTCAAGAAACATTCGTACAAAAGACCCCACAGCACTGGAAGTGCCACCCTAATGGCTTACAGAGCATAGACACTGAAATCCAAGTAAGACTTTCTCTGAGTTTGGAAACTACATGCCACATCAGGGCTTAAAATACAAGTATGAAATAGAGCACGACAGATTGCTCTAATCCAGGGCCACATGGGATGCCTGGTGACACTGTCTTTTACTGTGACTCTGGAAGCAGCCCTCCTTGTTGATTTTAAACAGCATCAGGGAGATTATAGATGACTTTAAATGACTGTTGCAGTGTGAGTTGTGCACAAGACACCTCTCTGGCTTATCTCCATATTTAGCAACTATATAGAAGCCTCAGCCTTTGGTAAATTGACCAGTCTTAAGTAAACCTACATAAAAACATGACTAATCAAACAAGTGTCGGAGCCAAAGCATGTCTTTTGGCCAGCACCTGGATCAGACACTTGTACCATCCCACTTTGTTCCCAAGAAACAACTGCACCTTCAATGCTCAGGCTGGAGTGCAAACAGAGCAAAGTTATGGTCCTTTTGCATCCCTTATTGCTCTAAATGAGATGTATTGCTCAGTACAGGAAGATCAGCTTGGCACCCAGATGACGTATACACATTTCCATGCTCGGCCACAGAATTTACATAGACATTTAACTTATTCTGCTATCTGCCTTCAATTCATTTTGTTAAAACAAATAGAAGTATTTTGAAAATATAGAAAATTGCCTCTTCCAAGGTCATGTGCATTCATCGGTGTATTGTGAAAGATCAGATCTTCAATTCTTGGATCTCTGAGCCCAACATGCTAATGATACTTCATATAGTATCAGGGTGAAAAGCTCCTACTGGTCCTCAACTCTAATAGGCTTAAGACTGTTCCACCTGTGGATGTAGCCAAGGAAACCACCAAAGACATTGTCAGACAGTCCTTACCTCTCCATTTAGGATGGCAGATTCCTGGCTCCTATCTGATGCAGCATGAACAGCAGGTAGTGCCACAGGTTTGATAGCTATCAGCTGTACCGATCCAGAAGAGGTGTCGAAGGGGTCAATGGCAGATTTGGCAATGTTATCAAAGAGAATGCCTCCTTCTTCTTCATCACTTATGGGCACTAAAGCACATCAAACTTACTCAGCATAAAGACATAGATACTTTTGCTGCATGTTCAAGGTGAAATACAGGGACCACATGCTTTAGATTAATGATGTGCTCAGTGCACTTGAGAAGCAGGCTTGGGAAACCTTTACGCTGGAAAAAAATTCCATTAGATTACAGGTAACACTATTTATTCGAAGGATTATCTGGGTCTCCCTCAGAGAAGGCAGATTCTCAATCTGCACTAATAAGTTGGAAAAAAAAAGGAGAAAAAGAATGACAAAACTGTATGAAAATGACAATGAAAATCAACATACATCTTTTCCTATGTTTCACATAGAAAAGACATTATATGTGGATACACACAAGTCTCCATATGCCAAGACATTAGTATTCACACCTGATCTAACCCAAGAGTCCAGCTTGCTTTAATCTTATACTGAAAGAGCATGGGCATTCTTAAAACTTGTAAAACAAACCTACTGATCTTAGCAAAAGTTATTAATGCTAAAAATGCCATCGGTTAAAATGGAAGTATTACTGGTGTATGTTAAAAAACCCTTAAGAAACTGATGGTGTCCAAGTTTATGTTATTTTATTTTCAAAGCAGTACCTCAAGTGCCTGTAAAGTTAAACCATTAACATTTGAGACAGAAGAAGGCTTCTGAAAATCTTTTCAATTAAATGGCATGGCAATCTTTAGTTTTTTATTTCTATATAAATGGATAACTTATTCACAGACAATTGGGCCCTTTCCCCTCCAAATTTTTTTTTTTGTAAACCTGCATCACCTTGTCAGCTGATGAATCTTAAAGCTTTCATCCTCATATTGGAATAAAAGAATGACTCTAAAGCATAAGAAAAAATTCCACAAAGAGATCTTTGCAAACATTTTTGAATAATTATGCTATTAGAGGAAAGAATGTCTGCTCCATCTCCTAACTGACAAGAGCAACGATCCTCTGCTAAAGAACAAAGTGGTCTGCTCTAAATATATTTCCTCTGAAAATACACTCTGGTTTAATATTTAATCATTGCACAATTACAATGGACTCATATAAACTCAGCAGTTTAGGCAGCCAGTGATTTTGGCAAGAAAATACTTGAGTGTGGTAACATAAAATATGAACCCACTGAGTAAGCTCATTATCTTCCTCTCCATACTCAGCGTGGACTGGAGTTGACACTATTTGAGCTTTTGAAAAAATATACAGGTTAAATCACTCTGTCATTAAATATTGTCCCTCCAGCTCCATGGAACTGTACAAATACAATAGAGTCTTTAGTGGGACTGAAAACCCCTCATCTCTCCTGGTGTTGCTCAAACACTAAATTTATATGCTCACTGGAGTGAGCAGGTCACAAGCCTGGCTCACTGAAATTAACTGCCAGAATCCCTCTGATGACAATGCTACCAGGACACCACACCAGCAAAATCATATGAACAAGAGACACTCGCCAATCACAGACTGCACTTGAACAGGAAGACATTTATATTACAATTAACATAAAAGCAAAGCATGGAAGTTGTTCCCTGGAGGCATTTTGGATCAGCTCATTTCTCATGTAAGTCACCAGTTGAACTTCTGGAAGATGGGTCTGGTCTGTAATTCATATCTGAAAGTTCCATGCTACTCTAATAAGGTAATTGTGCTGTGCCATGACTATGAGAAAAATTTGTCTGAATTGTATTTTTCACTGACAAAGCTGGTGTCTCATGATAATTACAGATCAGGTGAGCCTGGATAGTATCTCATCAGCAGTCCAATTATCAAGAAGCTGTGGAATCCATTCTCCCTGGCTGCCTGTCTCAGCCTCTGCCTGAGTCAGGCACACCCAAAAAACCCTGTCTAAGCATCAACTTGCCTAACATCTGCTTTGTACACTATTTTGAGCAGAAAGCACCAAGAAGTGTAGCTGGTTTTCCATACCACTGTTTCAGGACTGCACTTGTGAGAGCTCAGCAGTGATCTCCAGGCACCCACAGAGTAACAGATGCGTGGGTTTTCTCCTCAGACCTCATTTCAGGATCAAAAACCAAGAGTTTTGCTTAATTAAACAGAATTCCTTTGGTTCAAAGACTCATTAAAAAAAATTAAGGAGAATCAGGAATCACAGGTGACAGCTACTTCTGATGTGGTACGTGAAACACCAAAGAGCACCCTCAGTATCAATGAGCACATCTCCTGCATCTACTGTAGTGTTATTGCATGGAAATAACGGTCAAATGGGACTAGAAATTAGAAGTCTATTCCTTCTTAGCTTAGCATTTGTTCATTAATTGGAATTTATAATATAAAAGGGTTTTTCTCCATTGCTCTTTCTTTCTCCGATGAATTTTAAAGAGAACCTGCAATGTACAGCATGCTGCTGTAGTTTATATTGGCAGTGAACCATAAGCAGGTGAGAATTTTAATATTTGCTTCTTTCCATCTCTTTCTGAGAAAACTTACAGCAAGCATTTATAACATAATTGAACCACAGCAACCCCTAAACTCTAAAAAACAAACCAAAGGGAGCTCAGAGAAAGGTGGAAGTCCTGAAGTGTCTTTCTGCTATATACCCCTGACCCAGGCTAGACCACCCATTCCATGGCCTCAGTTGAGCAAGCAACTGATGAGTACATGAAAGCTCAGAGAATTGCACAGATGTTCTTTATAGTCACAATAACCACAGTTGCTTATTATAATAAGAAACAGAGCTTAAAAGTGATGCTTGTAATTTCTGTTTTTAAACAGATGCATACCAATGTTATTATGGATTTATTGTTCTACTCTTGCTTTCACTGTCTGTGTGCACACACAGCAAGACTTAGGAGTTCATTGACAGAAAAGGACAAAAAAAAAAGTTACCTATTTAACAGTAATTTCCCATCTCCAAAACATCTTATTAGATATCTCATGCAACATAATTCATTGAGATTGAATTACTTCTCCTAATCTTCCTGTAAATGAAGTGCATGAAGATATATCCAAAGCTATCATTTATTCAAACTGAGTGTCAGTTGCAGTGAAGATCAGTGTGGCACTGGGTTTTTGAAGATCAGGTCCATTGTTGAAGCTTTATCTCCTCATCACTGCGGCTTTTAGTGTACAAAACTTGCTTGATTAGAACTCTACGGGAATGCTAGGCTCCAGCTTCGGTGCAGCTCGGCACTGCTTCCAGCTGGCGATGCCAGTAGGTGGAGCTACTCACTCATGCCAGTGGTCCTCAGCCAGGGGAAAGGGGCTGTGGAACTTGCAGTTATGAACCATAAAGAACCAATTAGCCAGGTGGAATATTCTGGTTTTATCTAACTGATTTATGTTTAACAAACAAACAAGACTTTACTTTTGTCAGCAGACTTCTCCCTCTCTTTATCCCTCCACTTTGTTGTTCCTCCCCTCCATATCAGAATGCATTGGAAGGGAGAAAAGGACTGAAATACTTAACTGTAAAAAGAGAGTAAGGAAATTTAAATTACCTGTAGATGAGGTAACCTTGCAGCAAAATACTTGAAACAAAGATATGTACTGCCCTGCTTAGAAACAACCATTTGATCAATTTTGGAAGTTCACAGAAAAAGAATGGCATAAATGGAGAACCATGCATAAAGCCAAAACCTGAGGAACACTCACAAGCAGGTAGATGTATTCTGCCTCTTTTTTGATCATTCAATAAAGCATTAACATTTTTCAAAGATTTATTTTCTATGAAGAGAATGCAAAATCTTTGACCAAACCTATGAAGTATATCTATAGTTTAAAAAAAAGATCAAGCTATGCCACTGCCACAGATCTAAAAAATCTTGGCTCTTGAATGTGAATTAACAATCTCTTTACATAGGAAAAAAAAAACCAGAAATTTTCTACATCACCTAAATCATTCCATTTGTGAGCTATTTCCACAAATGAATGAACAAAAACTCTTTGCAATAAGGAAACATATGCATCTGAAGGAATTTATAAGCCAATAGAGTAAAATACAAGTAAAATAGAAGTAAATATTTCTTGCCATGAGAAAAGCAATCAAAAAGACTGTCTGAAAAATAATTTTTAAACACGGTAAGCTAGGTTAGCCATGCTGACCTAAAAGTGGCCAAACAGAAAGCATTTCCCACTTATCCTATACAAGTTCTACCACGCCTGTGAATGCAGCTCCTGGGTGGCCCCACTCATGCAATACAGACAGCTTGGAGGTTGTTTTACTCCCACTCTCATTCTGGGGAAAGAGGCGGTGCAGCACTGGCACCTTTTGCTTTTGTAGGTGTGTGAAGAGGCTCAGAAACATGTCTCAGAAGTCCACAGAATAAGTTTCAACACTTGGCTGCTTCTTGCAAATCAAAACCAAGTGGATAAAGGAACAGGAAGTGGTATTGGCTATCTCTGAAGAAACAGAGATCAATGCCACCACCAGGATGCTAGCATGGTCACAGTGCTCTCTATATTTAAAACAAACACCAAAGCACCAAAAACAAAAAAAAAAAAAAAAAAAAAAAAAAAAAACAAAACTTTTAGGAGAAAGGGAAAACATAAGGGCGAATATGGGGGGATCTCGC